>JAENPR010001694.1:0-123071 GCA_018135685.1 Themeda triandra
GGGCCATTATGGGGTATTCCGACACATGCGAAGATTTGGCAATGTGGATTTTTTCTCCGGGCCAACAATGTATGAAGACACAAAAGATTTCATTCGAAGATGCGGTCCTTGTCAAAGACATGGCAACATTAATTCAAGAGACGCCATGCCACTTATCAACAATCTTCGATCGAGCTCTTTGACGTTCCTGGGTAATTGACTTTATGGGACCATTTCCACCGTCGAAGAAATGTGAATACATCCTAGCAGCGCTGGGACTACGTGATCCAAATGGGTCGAAGCTCGCCATGCAAAAAGGCAGATAGTTCAAGCTCCAAGAAGATGTTCGAAGAAATAATATTCCCAAGATTTGGAGTCCCAGGGATAGTCATAAGTGATGGAGGATCACATTTCATCGACAAACGCTTTGAGCAATACTTATTGAAGCATGGGGTACGTCACAATGTTGCTACTCCGTATCACCCTCAGACAAGTGGCCAAGCAGAGACATCAAACAAGCAAATCAAGAATATTCTTCAGAAGACAGTGAATGAAATGGGAACTGCATGGAAGGACAAGCTTCCCGATGCACTATGGGCATATCGAATAGCCTACAAGACACCTATCGGGATGTCACCATATCAACCGGTCTATGGAAAGACTGTCACTTGCCAAGAGCTAGAATTCAAAGCTCACTGGGCCATCAAGAAATGGAATATGGACCTAGAAGCGCCAGGGAGAAGAGGAGGATGCAAATCTCTCGAATTAGAAGAATGGAGAGAGAAAGCCTATCACAATGCTAAGATATATAAAGAGAGTGAAAAGATGGCACGACAAGAGAATCAAGATCAAGGAGTTCACACCCGGAGACAAGGTATTACTTTTTAATTCCGTGGTCAAACTCTTCGGGCAAGGAAAGCTTCAAGCAAATGGGAAGGACCGTTCGAAGTTGTAAGCTCATCATCGCATGGAGCCGTTACGCTCGCAACAACGAAGGTATGATATTCAAGGTAAATGGTCAACGTCTTAAAATATTTTTAGAGCCCATTGAAGAAATAGGTGAAATAGATGAATTAAATTTCTTTCTCAATTAGGTTGTTGGGCCCGACCTTTTTTTACTTTTCGTGTTTCGGGGTCCAGGTATTTTTCCGAATGACAAAATACGCTAAATAGGTTGCGAAAAACCCGCGGGGGAGTCCACCCGCCAGAGTCGGCCACCCCAAGGGGGAGTCGGCCGACCTGTGGACTCCCCATTCGCCGCGCCTTTTGCACTCGTGATCCATCCATACTCTTCCTTCATTAATTTTTGCCGATTAGGGTTTTTGAGATCACGTTGACGCGTTATTCCTTCTCGAGATTCCCTTTAGATGCCCTTTAGATGCCTCTCCATCCCCCCTATATAAAGAAGCCCAGCCTCGGGCCAACCTCATTCCATCTAAAGCCTCCTCCTCCTAGCATCAAGCTTGCTACGCAAAGAATGGTGAAGCCAGAGCGTAAAACTTAGATAGGAGATTGATCCGTCGGATTGATCTCAACACCATCCCAAAGGAGGAGCCTAAGTCCAAGGCCATCGTTCTAGCTGAGCCAAAACCCCTAGCCTCTATCCCTCCAAAACCTCAAGCTTATAGCCAAAGCTACTTCGCCCAACCATTCATCGCTGCACCCAAGCCTTTGCTCCTAGATGGACCTCCACCAAAGGGTCCTATTGTGAAGCTCCCAGAAGGCACCAGGATCCTCCTCCTAAGCACAATGAGGTGCTTATGGGAGTGAAGACCAACAAGCAAGGGGAGATCGTCTGTGCTAAGTATAGCACTGGAGAGCGCTCTTATTTTGAGGGAGTCCGTGCTCACCCGAGCAAGGTGAAGTTCGTCCCTCTGAAGGAAGCCTCGAAAGCAGCTCTCGCCGCCTCAGAAGCTCCAAGGAAGGGTCGCAAGACTGTTGCAGACTTAGAGACAGAGCTAGAGACTCGCCGCGACATTATTGCATCTCGCAAACCGCCACGTGTCCAGAGCAAGAGCATTGTTACTCTCATAGATAGACTTCATGCGCTAGAGAAGAGGACGGATAAGCTAGAGAAAAGTTAGACGCTCCTGGAGAAGCGAGTTGATTAGATGAGATTTATCTTAGCATCGGAAAGGCCTAGTGATTTAGACCGCTCGCTTTAAAGTTTTAGTTTGCAAGAGTGCTTAGTTAAAGTTTAGTTCAATCTTAGTTCTTTTCAATACTTGTAATCCAGGCCTTAATGAAGATGAAATAAAGTTTTTAGTTATATTTATTATTACGTATGTGTTGCCTCTTTTGTCTCCACCTTGTTGTGAATGAAGATAACAGGAATCTAGTGTGGGGGAGGCAACCGACGACGAAACTAACAGATATCAGTGAACCACTAAAAATATTTGAGAACATACGACGTAAAGATCATGCACGACGAAGCGGACCCCGAGGGGCCACCTGCCAGAGTCGGCCGCCCCATATATAGAGTCGGCCGCCCCTGGGGTGAGCCCATTTGGCTCCAGTTTTCGTCCACGGTTAGGTTTGCTTCCCTACGTTCCAAATTTTATATCGATCACTTTTTTCGATTCGTTTGGGGAACACTTTGAATTAAATCACTTGCTATATATACCGAGAAGGTAGATTATTTTAATCATGACCCCAAGATAGACTCACACCATGATAATTCCTGGGAATCCCTGTTGCTGTTGGGAACGTTATTTTATAGGGACCCCATTTTACTTAGGTTGTTGTGGACAGTGATATAGCATGGACCATGAGAACCTGATGTCTTGATGTCTAGTTGCTTGGAGACTTTCTTTTCAAAAAATCTTAAAATGTTAGCTATACTTCTCCTCTGTGGTAATAAATACCTATAGAGCCTCGTCGACAAAATTCTGAAAGACCAGCACATAAGCTTCTTATTTGTGTTGAGAATAGTCTTGGCGGTATTAGAGCCTTAGAGAAGGGTCTCTTACTCATATGATCAAGTGCACTTACACCCACATATATATCTGCTGCTCCTACACTGGGAGTACGCAAAAACATGCTTTTCGCCATTCATCCATCTCCTATACTGGGAGAGGATACATACACTTCCTAGGATTTTTATATGCTCCAAGGATTGTTATCATCATCCAGTTGTTGAAAGAAGATTATTATTGTCATCATCGTCATCATGTTCAAGAAAGTTATTGTGTCCAAGATCGAGACATGGGCTATGCAAAAATAGTAATTAAAAAAAAGAAAAAAAAGAAGAGAAAATAAAATAAAGAAAGAGATAGCCCATGAGCTCCAAAGTATTCTGATCCCAAGAGAAGGAAGTTCAAAGAAGCTCAAAGAGTTAATCGAAGAAGATCAATTCATCATTCAAGAGAAGATCAAGAAAGCAATGTTCAAGAGAAGAGTGTGCAAGAGAGGGAAGGAGCATCATTATCATTAATTTAGCCACCAAATATTCCACACACTTGCACACACTTGATCTATAGTAAGGTCCCCCTCTCCTTGGTTCCCATTTTTGATTAATCAATATACACAGGTAAAAAAATGCTATTCCTTGAAATACCTTAAACTCCACATAAGCCTTAGTAGAATAGGAGGCATACCCTTCACATGCCTCAAGTGAGTTCCATAAATACTACATTAAGAGATTTGAGTGCTCTATACTTAATGGTGAGATTCTACAAATACCACATATAAAGAGTAATTCGAGTGTGCTACATGATGGAGAAGGGTAAGCTAAGTTTTCTTTGCAAAAATATTATAAAAACTCCGAGTGACAGGATTAATAGAAGAAGGATCTCTACTTCGTGTTGTTCCATCTTTCAACTCCCCAAAGTCCAATGGTAGACACTTTGAATCCCGCAGTGCAGGTATGATCAGGGATAATCTAATGTTGATGTCTTGGTTTGAGGCTATGCTTAAAGTAATCCATCCTTTTCCTCGAGGACGAGTAAAAGACAAGTGTGGGGGAGTTTGTTGACGGTCGTTAACTCATAAAATTAACCGTCAACTTAGCATGCAAATGGACCTATTCATAAATACTTGATAGATATAGGGTTACCACCGACGTAATTCCATGAGTTTTGGTGAATATCTATTTCTCAGGTGACAGCCTGAAAACTACCCAAGATGGCCCACATGTCGGGTTTACATAGAGAGAAAGACCGAACGGATGAAAAAGTATAATCTAGAAGACCGGTAAGGCGACACAGTAAACTCGAGGCCCACTCCGCACCGGCCGTGGTCGGCCGACCAGTAGGGGGAGTCGGCCGACTCCCCCCCACCTCCACCAATCGGTGGAGTCTCGCGGATCCCGCCTCCACCGACTTTGAAGAGCAATAATTATCGTCCATTTAGGTCGGTTTGATCCGAGGGCTGTGGTTAATCCTAGGGGGCTATATGCAGAGCCCCGGCCCCCGGGTAAAACCCTAATTCATTCTCCAGTTCATTCAAGACTTCAATCCGTAGAGAGAGAGTTAGATAGAGAAAGGTCCTCGAATGGATCTATCTCTATAGGGTATTAGTATCAAGAGAGATTGAGAGAGTATAGAGTGGAGGTAGATTTGGAGGAAGCCCGGCCCGTCGGTGTCTCCTCTCTAGTGTACCTCCGCGGGATCAAGTCTCCTAACCCGAGGCTTGGTTTCGTAATCATTCGGCAATTCAACTTCTAATACTAGTAAGTTCGTTGTTATTATTGTTCTTTGGTTTACAAGTTTACTTTATTTGCTTCACGTTGGGAATAGAGTAATCATTCTTTAGCATAAGCATGGTGCTTAGGCTAGGTTCACTTGTAGCTGCTCCCTATTCGGCCGGAACCGTGGTAGTAGTGAGGGAAGTGACAATCCCTTTATTACCTTTGTAATCCACTTCCCGTTGGTAGGTAAGGTAGGTCCTTTGTGTCCGGTTAAGCATCCTCTGCGGTGTCTTTTCCTCAGGTAACCCCTTAGAACAGTAGTCTCAAAGCTTGCCATAGGTTAGAAGAAGACTGATGAAGGAGTTCTCTCTATATCGCTTAATTCTCACTTGACTAGCAGCCCAGGGGTAGTAGTAAAGATCGGGTTAGTCTATTGCACGTTTTCTCCTAGCGGATAAAAACAAATACGATACTCAGGACTTATCTCCCGGGTGAAGTGCTCACCGATATCCGTGCGCTTGCGGATTATTTCTCTTTGATTCTTTCGTGTGCGTATCTAGTGTCAACAGGGGGCAATCCTCCTTTCTTTGATGGCATGACATCTTTTGATCATTGGAAATGAAAGATGAGAAGATACCTTGGTTCAATTCATGAAAGAGTGTGGAAGGTGACAAGTGATGACTATGCTATTATTGATCCCGACAACCTCACTGTTGGTTAATATTACGCTGTACCGGATTTGGGTAAGGAAACTAGTTCCCCGACAACGGCTTAAGAAATGCTTGTTAGCAGATCTTAGCGCAATCACTAGAATTAAGTAAATGTGTCTAGTGTATGGTAGCTAAGCCTACTGCAAACCCAAACTACTACCAGAGAGAGGGTGTCACAATTCCTCTTCCGGCAGCAGCCTAAGAATGCTAAGCCAAGCTAAACTCTAGTGACAACGTAGGACAAACCAAAGGGTAACTCTGCAAGCGCACAGGTACCGATGTAGCACTTCAACCGGGTGAGTACTCCGGTGTCGAATTTATAGTTCGCTCACGGGAATTTATAGTTCGCTCACGGGAAGCTAAACTCTAGTGACACCCTCATCTCAGAGCCTGAACCGTCAGGGGCACCATGTTGATCGGTGTGCTTGAGTTCAAAAGTCGCATCGCCCAAGTTCACGTTCGGACCGTAGCGACAAAGTCGGCCGACGGTGACGAGAACTCGCGATGGTCTTTTGAGCCATGACCCTCAACAAGCGGTGCGGGACTTCCTTCCATGAACGGTTCGGGCTCGACGGTTCAGCTTCGAGATGATTCTCTCGAGGAGGGACTAGACTGCGTCTAGCTCTCTTCAGCAACTTCTCAGGGTCTTCGACGTAGTTCGATGGCAGACTGAAACCGCTCATGCACTGTCTAGAAAAGGATAATAACAAAAACAAGATAAGTGAAGGGTAAGCCCCTAACACTACCGAATACTTAAATTAAGAGTAGACCACGGATTCTACTTTGCTAGAAATTATTATTACGGCGCTTCCCCGGCAACGGCGCGTAAATGCTTGTTGGTTAATATTACGCCACCGGATTTGGGTAAGGAATCTAGTTCCCCAAGCAACGGTTTAAGAAATGCTTGTTAGCGAGATCTTAGCGCAATCACTAGAATTAAGTAAATGTGACTAGCGTATGGTAGCTAAGCCCTACGCAAACCCGAACTACTACCGAGAGAGAGGGTGTCACAATTCCTCTTCCGGCAGCAGCCTAAGAATGCTAAGCCAAGCTAAACTCTAGTGACAACGTAGGACTAACCAAAGGGTAACTCGCAAGCGCACAGTACCGATGTAGCACTTCAACCGGGTGAGTACTCCGGTGTCGAATTTATAGTTCGCTCATGGGGAAGCGGATTAAGACTCTCTAGCAAAT
This sequence comes from Themeda triandra, assembly GCA_018135685.1. Taxonomy (NCBI): domain Eukaryota; kingdom Viridiplantae; phylum Streptophyta; class Magnoliopsida; order Poales; family Poaceae; genus Themeda; species Themeda triandra. The sequence goes on from JAENPR010001694.1 coordinate 6,511, forward strand.
GTGTGATGGAAATCCGTGGTGGTTCTACTCAATCTAAGCTATTGATATTGATAAAGGGTATGAGTGTTGTTATGAGTGATAACTAAGGGTAACTAGTAGGTAGCTAGCTAGGTGGGAGGACAACGAGTGAGTAAGGACTCCTATGTATCTAACTATACTTCTGTGTTCTAATCTAACTAGTGTAACGACTTAACTAAACTAATGCATAGACCATCGATGTGATAGGGGAGATCGGCTGACAAATAGGAGGGTAGCGTCTCCCGAGGGACTAACTCCTATTGCAGCGTACCTATGACTTTAATGGGCGCCCTACACCCTACCCCTAACGTACTCAGATATAACTGAAAGGCCGTTCTGTCACAACCGCCCCCGCTGTAATACGTTGGACAGTGAATGGACTTACCACCCAAGAGTGAGTGGAATTACCAATCAACGATAGGGTGCATCCACTATTAAGCACTAGCCTAAGCACCTCGCCTAATCTAGTCTTAAGACTCCGGCTACCACGTAAGTAACCTCGGCCCCGCTTGGTAGTGAAACACACACAAAAGATCTAGACACTAACTAGTTCGACTCTACACTAATGAGACTAAGACACAACACTACTACACTAGTATAGCAATGCACTAAGTAAATACCGAAAGTAAAGTACTCAAAGTAAAGACTTAGTAAAGTAAAGCAAGACTATATTAATATAAGGAAAGTACTTCGAAAGTAAAGGTACAAGAGCTATACCAGATTCTCCGAAGACGACTCACAGGAGACCCGAGCTTCGCTCGACTCGACTCTAACTCCCACTCTAGACTAGACTACACTACTCTTGATCTCCCAAGAGAGCTTGAGCTTGAGAACACTAATGTGAACTACTTGGGGACACTTTACAATGAGAGACTAGGGGGTATTTATAGTGGAGGTGGAGTAGGGTTACTCCAACGCCACGTCGCCGATCCGTGTGCTCTCGGTCATGCGCCGTTGGATCAAACCGACCTTCCACCGACTTGAATGGACGTCTCTCGGTGCAGACACGTGGGAGTCATGCAGAAGGAAGTGGAAGTGAACCGACCCCTGGGGCCCATGTGCGTCGGCCGACCTATGGTTGGCTCGACGTGGGTCCCACCGGCCTTCTAGAAGGTCCGGTGGCGAGTGGGTGCAATGCCAAGGTGTCCCGCCACCAAAGGCAGGTCGGCCGACCTCGGCAATGGACCGGGTCCACGTGGCGCCTTCCCCTGGTGCCGTCCCGGCTTGTCACGTGTAGTCTTGTCCGAAGTTGGGTTCACTTGATATCTTGCTTGCTTCCATGTGGATCCTTGGTCCATTGTACCAATCAGATGGAATGTTGATGTGTGGTACATTTGGATCCGAGGATCGGGTTCTCCGTAGAGTTCGGGGACCTCGCTTGGTGGTCGATCCCGGTGAGACCCGTAATCAGTCGAAGACCGGGTTTTTAGTCTCACAGGCCTTTTCCCGCTTTCCCCGCATTTCACAAGCTAAGAATACAAGTGGAACTTTATTAGTGATAAATATGCTCATGTGATGCTTATCTTCCTTCTATCGAGGACCGTTGACGGGTTTCGAGTGTATCAAAACCGGTCTTTATTCCGTCAACAAGATCCCCAAGCTTAACCTTTGCTCGTCCGAGCAAACGATTAAAACTTGGTTCGATGGATCGTGTATTATTACTAAGTTAACATCTCAATAGTACTAAGTGCACAACAAAGAACTTCTCCTTGAATGGAAAATTTAGCGATGTTAACACACCCATATTACTCTAGCACTCATGGAGCTTATGGCATTAACTCGGTCTTGGGATGTTGAAAGATGTATCAGTTTTGACTAGAGCATCTACCTTTCTCATTCTTTTAGCAAGTTTCATGCCGTAGGTTTTTGATAAGTTTTTTCCAAAGAAGTCTTAATGTTCCTCAAATGGTTTCTCTCAAGTCACTCAAGTGGTGTATAAATCCTCACTAAGGCACATGATGTGTTTGCCCTTCAAAGACATCCTATCTCTAATAAGGCTTTATATGGAGCTTGAGTAGGTATGTCAAGGAATAGCGTACTTGCAAGGCATATGTTGTCTTAGTTAAGAAGAATGAAGTCTTGGACCACAAGAGAGTCTTATCATACCCTTAGATCAAGATGTAAGATGGAATGGATGAATGTGATGGATGATAAAGAAATGTATGGGAAGTGGATGTATGGTGGACGAGGTTGCTCCTTTATTTTATGCTATCTCTCTTTCTACTTCTATTGAGACAAGGCTAGCTCTTTTTTTTTTTCATCTCTTTCTCTCTCTCTTTTTTTCAATAGATGCCTAGCCTTTATGAGATGTGTCTCACCTACAAATGATAACGAGAGAGAATCTCTAACTCGTGGAGCATGGAGCAACTCATGGGATAAAATGGTGAAGGTGCGTACTTTCAATGTAGAAGTAGTACAAGAATGGTGGTATGGATGATAATGCGTGCTCCCAAAGTGTAGGAGTAGCATAATTATGATAGTGAGATGCGTACCCCGTGGTAGGAGTAGCATAAATGATGGATGGTGAGATGCGTACTCCTAAGGTAGGAGTAGCATAAATGATGGTAGTAAGATGCGTACTCCCAGGTAGGAGCAGCATGGTTGCGTACTTCCGGATTAGAAGCAAAGCATATGTGTGGATCTTGATCTTAGGGACACGACAAACCTCTAGCAAAGGTTCTACAAGTCTTAACCAAACTCAATGCAAGCAAGTAGCTTATGTAGAAGGCTTATGATATATCAAGGTATAAGTATGGCCGTGGTAGGTATTTCAACACCATTGAGGAACAATTAAGTTTTTTTTCATTCATTTTAAAAGGAAATCTCTGGCAATCATGCGTGCTTAGAACAATAGAGTAGAACTCCTATCTTAACTATCTCATATCTCACAACAACTTAGACTTTGTATTAGCACTTGCAACCCACTAAGTGATCAAGTTCAAGGTGGTTAAAGGTGCCAAATAATCTAGACTTAGAGAAGTGCTAAGTTGTAAACAAGCACTAGAGAAACATTAACTAGTAATTTCATCATCATTTCCATAGAAAGACTAGCACACATGAAGCATATATACAAAAAGGGAAATAAAGCAAATAAATATTTTTAGATTTTTGAATTTTTAGATTTTTTTATTGCAAGAAAACAATAACTAAAATGCAATAAGACAAGAATTAAATGAGAAGGATTAGAAACATACCTTAGATGAACTTACCTCGGTGGGGGAGAGGATCTCCCCCAAGCTTGTCTCTTGCTCACTGTCGTGAGAACCATGCATTCCATCGGTCCCGCCGGTACTCGTCCTCCGTGATGACGCCTTGGACCATTTCCAAGTTCTCGTTGCATGAGTTGCAACGTGGCTTGACTCTCGATGTGGAGGTTCTCTACTTCCGGGTGAGTGCTTCGATCTCGGTCGGCGGCCGACGCCTCCCTCTCGCGGGGGCGAGAGGTATGTGCCTGGAAGGTGTCCTGGGAATGAGGAGGTGCTTCCATGTGGGAAGAGCTCACCTCTCTTCTTCATCGGGTGTAGCATGAGAGGGACCGGCTTGCTCCCGAGCAAAGACGGGCTTGTGCTCTCGTCATTCTCGTAGTCCTACGCGGGACAAGGTCTTCCCCTTCTGTCTGGGGTTAGTGTTGAGACATTATACAGCCAAAGTCCCTCATTAGGAAGAGGAATCTCGACTCGCATTAGTCCCATATGTCATCTTAAGCGTACCTCTTGGACCTCTTTTAATTAGACCAGCACGTATAAACGTTTCTTCACGAATAATTGGTCTCTCCTTAGGCATAAACTCATAAACATTCCCTCAAGCACACCCAAAGATTCAAGAATTCTAGTCATGAATGAAGTAAAACCTATGGGTGTTTCTTGAACCACAGAGTTCTCCCAGAAGTGTACTAGCATTTTAACAGGGGCAAACTTGATTTTATTAACCATGACATACATGAGTTGCATCTCTTTAAGACATATCTCTCATAAATCAGCCTTAGGAAACAAAGTGATTGCGATCCAATAGAACATAAACCTTAAAGTTGGATTATGAATTTGCTTAGGTTTAGGATTGGACCAGTCAGTTGACAAAGCAATTGATTTCCAAAAGACAACAAAGTTAAAATTTGCTAACGCAACCTCTTCATCTAGTATGCAATCATGATCAAAGCCTAGACCAACACTCAACTCATTCCAAGACAGGTTGTAATCACTATTAAACATGCGAAAGCTAACACCCAAAGCATTTGACTTAAGTGAGCAAAGGAATTCTTGGGTGAGTAACTCTATGCCACGTTTAGGAACTTGCCAAAATGAGGACCAACCAATAGTATTGAAAACTATAGCAAAGTTGGTGCTCATACCGCTTTTGTCGAGGAGTTCTTGGTCGAGGAGGGCATGGAGGCCGGAAACCACAAGTGCGAAGAGTATAGAGCTTTCCTAACTCCTCATGGGTGACCATGAGGTTGCTAATCGGCTCCATCATTCGCCAGCATGATGGCGGGGAACAAGTTGGTGCACTTGTTCTTCCTCCTCCCTCTCATGACTCCTACCTTCGGATTGGCGAGAGCTCGAGGACGAGCCTTCGCCCTTCTTTTTGCTAGACTTTCGAAAGAGGTTCTTCGTCCTAACTAAGCTAGTGGGCAAACAAGACCAAGCTTTTCTACTACACTACTACAAGAGAAAAGGGAAATAATTTTGGGTTTTTGGGTTTATGACTACTACTACACTAAACTTGAGAAGGCTTGAAACACTAAGAGAGAAGAGAAGGCCAAGTGAGCTCGAGATGATTCTCTTGGTTGTGGTGTGGGATTGAGCTCACCTTGGGGTGGTATTTATAGGTTTGAAAGGGCAAGGCCAACCCAGCCATAAGGCAGGTCGGCCACACCCCTTGGGCCATGTGCTCTTGGGTTCCACTCTAGACAAGGAATCTTGCCTCGTGCTTGCAAAAAGTTAGGCAGATGGGCAGAATCACTGGTCGGCCGACCAGTGATCTGGCACCCCACCACTTTGGACATGTTTTGTCTGGTTGTCTGGTAAAGGTGGTGGTGGTCCTGGTCCTAGATTCCTGCTGTTGATTCGGATTCCTATGTCTAGTGTTTCGTGAAAGAGAAAAGGAAAAGGGCAAAAGTGGAGACAAGAATAAAGGTTGTCTCCTAGCATGCATTGCAGTTCCCTATGCTTGCTTTAGTGTTGGGATGTTCCCCAAAGCATTCTCATGCTTAAAGTAGCATCCTAAGCTAAAGTCATGAGCATTGGACCATCTCTCTTCGAATTCTGGCTAGTGGGATGGGCATAGGATCCAAGTGTGTCAGCAGTGGGTGGCAGCTGGGTGCCTGGTGGGACCAGGTCCAGGTCAGTCGACCTGGGTTTGTGAGCCCCAGGGCACCCAGTGCACTTCCTTGGATCCCTGCTTCTAGCCAGAGTGAAGACAGAGGTGGTGGACCCCAAAGGATGTGCCGGTCGACCATGCCTTGGTGGCCCCACCAAAGCTCAACTTTTCTCTAAACACTCTTCTCAAGTTTTATTACCTATATCCAACTTCATTTTATTGAAAATAAAAGTGCAATTGTAAAAGTAAACATGCAATTGGAAAGGGAAAATACAGAATTGAAATGCATGAAAATAAACATGAGATAACTACTGACATACCTGGTCAGCGGAGGGCTCCGTGTTTTAGGTCCATAGAGCAGGACCTCTCCCGTCGGGTTCATTCGGTGGACACCTCGTCGGTCCCGGAGATGGGGACCGTGAGGGTGTCTCCTTCTTCCGCCATTCTTGCCGGACTTCGGCCTTTGGTTCGGCGGGTTCCTCTTTTGCTTCGGCCTTCTTGGCCGACTTAGCAGTCTTAGTGTTCTTCCGTCGGCGGTGTTGGCGACGCGGCTGCTGGGGTGCTTGTGCCTGCATGTTAGCTTTAAAACCATTGAAAGGCACTCTTACCCTCCATCCGTTGAACTGCATATGGATCTGTGCAGCCCCCATGTAGATGGTGGCGTCCACCGTGTTCAGGAACGGTCATCCCAGGATGAGCGGCACTTCGACGTTGGCTCCCATGTCCAGTACTAGGAAGTCGACAGGGATATACTCATCTTTAACTCTGAGTAAGATATCCCGTGCCAACCCCTCGGGAAACCGGATGGTTTGGTCCGCCATCTGCAAACGCACATATGTAGGGTGCAACGGGCTCCCTAATAGATTATCATAGGTTACCTTGGACATGATGTTGACACCGGATCCAAGGTTGTAGAAAGCGTTGTCGAAGATCTGTGGTCCGATCTGGCAAGTGATAGTCGGCAGGCCAGGATCTCCCTTCGGGACAAATGGTGAATCCACCGTTACCCGAACAGCACGAGAATGAGGCCTACCAAACCTCGTAGTTACCAACCTGACGCCCTCAATAGGGTCCTCAGGCTTTGCCGGAATCTTACCTTGCTCATAAGTGGGGACAGCTGCTGCTAATTGAGCTAACTGGTTTTCTAACATTTTATTAAAGCTCAATTGATTTTTCATAGCAGAGTTAAAGCTATCCATTTTCTCACTAAGACTTTCTAAGATCTTGTCATTAGCCTTCATTCTTTTATTAAGACCATCATTAATTTTAATTTGACCAAAGACAAGTTCTTTCAAGGAAGGTTGGTTATTGAAAGAGTTACAGAATTATTATGGTAAGAATTACCTCGAATTATTATTGTAACCCATACCTTGGCCTTGGTAGAAGGGGCGTGAACTCCATTGCCGTTGTTGGGGCCAATTCCCGTTGTTGAAGTGGTTGTTGTTGTTGTTGTTGTTGCCGACGAAGTTCACCTCCTCCCCGAGTCATGGGCGCTTGTTGCCCGAATGGTCCTCCTCTCCGCAAACCTCGCACCATGGGTCGGTACCCACAAGACAGATAGCGGAGGAGTCCGGATGGCCTCCACTTCTTTATTGGAGGGCGATCCCTCTATCTTCTTCATCGGAGGTCCATCTTGGCAGAGAGCATGTCCACCTCGCTAAGGGCGTGGACACCTCTCTTCTTGGGCTGAAGGCGCTCTTCGTTCCATCCTTGGTTGACATTATGTTGCAGGAATGCCCCTCCAGCGGAAGCATCAAGGTGACTCCGGGCTACGCCAGTCAGCCCATGGTAGAAACCTTGAATAATGAGCCATTCGTCTATCCCATGATGGGGACAGGCTTGAATGTACTCGTTGAGACGTTCCCATGCTTCGGGAAACGTCTCGTCGGACTTTTGTTGGAAGCTTGAAATCTTCCCGCGCAGGACACTAGTCTTGCCCGCGGGAAAGAACTTTTTGAGGAATGCGTTGGCACATCTGTCCCAAGTTGTCACCTCGGCCTTGTTATCAGTAGAACCATTGCTTCGCCTTTCCCAACAATGAGAATGGGAAAAGACGAAGGCGAACGGCATCCCAGTGACGTTCTTGGGATCGTAAAGGTGTTGCACACCTCCGTAAAGTGTTGGAGGTGGGCATTGGCATCCTCATGTGGCTTTCCACGAACTGGTTTGCTTGCACCATGTTGACCAAGTGCAGGCTTGAGTTCAAAGTCGCATCGCCCAAGTTCACGTTAGGACCGTAGCGACAAGTCGGCCGACGGCGACGAGAACTCGCCGATGGTCTTTTGAGCCATGATCCCTCAACAACTCGGTGCGGGACTTCCTTCCACGAACGGTTCAGCTCGGCGGTTGTGCTCGAGATGATTCTCTCGAGGAGGGACTAGATCGCGTCTAGCTCTCTTCAAAGCAACTTCTCGTGGTCTTCGACGTAGTTCGATGGCAGACTGAAACCGCTCATGCACTGTCTAGAAAAGGATAATAACAAAAACAAGACAAGTGAAGGGTAAGCCCCTAACACTACCGAATACTTAAATTAAGAGTAGACCACGGATTCCACTTTGCTAGAAATTATTAATACGGCGCTTCCCCGGCAACGGCGTCGAAATGCTTGTTGGTTAATATTACGCGTACGGATTTGGGTAAGGAATCTAGTTCCGGCAACGGCTTAAGAAATGCTTGTTAGCAGATCTTAGCGCAATCACTAGAATTAAGTAAATGTGACTAGCGTATGGTAGCTAAGCCTATCGCAAACCCGAACTACTACTGCAGAGAGGGTGTCACAATTCTCTTCCTAAGCAGCTGCCTAAGAATGCTAAGCCAAGCTAAACTCTAGTGACAACGTAGGACTAACCAAAGGGTAACTCGCAAGCGCACAGTACCGATGTAGCACTTCAACCGGGTGAGTACTCCGGTGTTGAATTTATAGTTCGCTCACGGGAAGCCGATTAAGACTCTCTAGCAAATGTGTGATGGAAATCGTGGTGGTTCTACTCAATCTAAGCTATTGATATTGATAAAGGGTATGAGTGTTGTTATGAGTGATAACTAAGGGTAACTAGTAGGTAGCTAGCTAGGTGGGAGGACAACGAGTGAGTAAGGACTCCTATGTATCTAACTATACTTCGTGTTCTAATCTAACTAGTGTAACGACTTAACTAAACTAATGCATAGACCATTGATGTGATAGGGGAGATCGGGCCGACAAATAGGAGGGTAGCGTCTCCCGAGGGACTAACTCCTATTGCAGCGTACCTATGACTTTAATGGGCGCCCTACACCCTACCCCTAACGTACTCAGATATAACTGAAAGGCTGCGTTCTGTCACAACCGCCCCCGCTGTAATACGTTGGACAGTGAATGGACTTACCACCCAAGAGTGAGTGGAATTACCAATCAACGATAGGGTGCATCCACTATTAAGCACTAGCCTAAGCACCTCGCCTAATCTAGTCTTAAGACTCCGGCTACCACGTAAGTAACCTCGGATTGGTAGTGAAACACACACAAAGGATCTAGACACTAACTAGTTCGGACTCTACACTAATGAGACTAAGACACAACACTACTACACTAGTATAGCAATGCACTAAGTAAATACGAAAGTAAAGTACTCAAAGTAAAGACTTAGTAAAGTAAAGCAAGACTATATTAATATAAGGAAAGTACTTGAAAGTAAAGGTACAAGAGCTATACAGATTCTCAAGACGACTCCAGAGACCCGAGCCGCTCGACTCGACTCTAACTCCCACTCTAGACTAGACTACACTACTCTTGATCTCCCAAGAGAGCTTGAGCTTGAGAACACTAATGTGAACTACTTGGGGACACTTTACAATGAGAGACTAGGGGGGTATTTATAGTGGAGGTGGAGTAGGGGTTACTCCAGCGCCACGTCAGCGATCCGTGTGCTCTCCGTCATGCGCCGTTGGATCAAACCGACCTTCCACCGAATTGAATGGATGTCTCTCGGTGCAGGACACGTGGGAGTCATGCAGGAAGGCGGTGGAAGTGAACCGACCCCAAGTGGGGCCCATGTGCAGGTCGGCCGACCTATGGTTGGCTGACTCGTGGGTCCCACCGGCCTTCTAGAAGGTCCGGTGGCGGTGGGTGCAATGCCAAGGTGTCCTGCCACCAAAGGCAGGTCGGCCGACCTGGCAATGGACCCCTGGTCCACGTGGCAGCTTCCTGGTGCTGTCCTGGCTTGTCACGTGTAGTCTTGTCCGAAGTTGGGTTCACTTGATATCTTGCTTGCTTCCATGTGGATCCTTGGTCCATTGTACCAATCAGATGGAATGTTGATGTGTGGTACATTTGGATCCAGGATCAGGTTCTCCTGTAGAGTTCAGGGACCCTGCTTGGTGGTCAGATCCTGGTGAGACCAGAATCAGGTCAGAAGACCTGGGTTTTGGTCTCACAGGGCCTGTTTCCCGCTTTCCTGCATTTCACAAGCTAAGAATACAAGTGGAATTTTATTAGTGATAAATATGCTCATGTGATGCTTATCTTCCTTCTATCGAGGACTGTTGACGGGTTTCTGAGTGTTCCAAAACTGGTCTTTATTCCCGTCAACACTCACCGACAATGATAAGGCCAACAATCAATGTAACACAATGGCTCTCAATACTCTCTATAGTGCAATTGATGCAAAGGTCTTTGAGCAAATCAAGGATCTTGGAATGGCAAGTGAAGTATGGGCAAGATTGGAAGAAACATATGAGGGCTCAAAAACCGTGAAGACCGCCAAGCTCTACATGCTCAAGGACAAGTTTGCTAACTTCAAGATGAAGGATGATGAGTCTATTCCGGAGATGTTCTATAGGCTCCAAGTCATTGTCAATGATCTCAAGAGTCTTGGAGAGGATGTCAAGGACAAGGATTTCTCACACAAGTTCTTGCTTGCTCTTCCAAAGAAGTTTGTCATGTTAAAAAAGATGATACTAAGAGAAGGGTTAGACAAGGTCACTCCAAATCAAATACTTGGTGATGTCATAACCGATGATCAATATGAAGATGATGAAGATGAAAAGAAGGAAAACAAGGTCAAGCAAGAGAAGACTACTGCATTCAAGGCTTCTTCATCAAAGGGCAAGAACAAGGTTGACAATGATGATGATCTATTTGACGTTGAGACCATGGCCCTCCTAGTGCAAAAGATGGGCAAGTTCATGAAGAAGAGAGGATATGGCTCAAGAAAGAGAAGAGATCACATGAAGAACAAAGAAGTCACATGCTACAATTGCAAGAGCCCCGATCACATAGTAGTTGATTGTCCCTATGAAGATAAAAGAGAAAATAATGGGGAGTTGAAGTTGAAAAAGAACAAGAAAGACAAAGAAGAGAAGAAAGAGAAGAGAAAATTCACCATCAACAAGAAGAAGAAGGGTGGTGGCTTTGTAGTCACTTGGGATAGTGATGCCTCCAACAATGATGATGATGATGATGATAGTGATGATGACATTGCAAGCATCGCCATCGCCAAGCCATCACTTTTTGCCACTACATCGACATGCCTTATGGCTAAGCCCACTAAGGTACAATATGATAGTGATGATGATCTTTGTGATAGTGATGATTGTAGGAGTGATGGTGAGGAGGAGGACTACTCCAAGGAAGATCTCATGGAGGTCATAGGTCAAATGATCGAAGGCTACAAGAAGCTCAACAAGAAGTTCAAGGCTTTGAAAAGAGAGCACAATGAAAAGAACACCAAGCACAAGGCCTTGGTGGATGAGCTTGAGAAGCTTAAGAAGAGTAAGGAGTGCAAAGGAGTTGAACAAGAGCTCAAAACTCTTAGGAAATCCTTTGATGAGATTCAAGCATCTCATGAGTGTCTAAAGGAAGACCACGAGGCACTTGAAAAGTCTCACACTAGGCTTAAGGAAGCCCACTCCTCTCTACTTGAGCTTGTCAAAGAGAAGGACACCATGATAGAGAAGCTCAAGAAAATGGACATGAAGGAACAAGTTATTGTGACCCACGATATTGGACTAACATGTGATATTATTGATACACCTACTATTGTTGAGTCCACTAACACTTCTTATAAAGACCTCCACTTCTATTTCCACTAGTAATAATGGTTTCACTTGTGATGCCACATTGGTAGTTGAAAATGAAAACCTCAAGAAGGAGGTACATGAGCTCAATCATGCCTTAGCAAAGGCTTAAGGTGGTAGTGACCGATTGCTTAAGTTCTTGGGTTGCCAAAAGTTGCCCTTCGATAAAGAAGGATTAGGCTATATCCCCAAGAAAGGCAAGGCCGCCTTTATTCCTCACAAGACTAGTTTTGTGAAAAAAATGGTAGCTATTGCTCTAGTTGCAAGAAAGTTGGTCACTTAGAGCAAGCATGTACCAAAAAGACAGCACAAGCCCTTGTATCCTCTATTAAAGTTGATTCATTCTATGTTCTTGTCAAGGGTAAAAGTGGTGTGAAGGCTAAGTTCATTGGTGCACCATGGATGAGCCTAAAGGAGAAGGCTATATGGGTACCAAAGTGCTTAGTAGGTAACCTCCAAGGACCCAAACAAAAATGGGTACCTAAAAGTGCTTGATTTCTTTTGTAGGTAAACTACAAGGCCGGAGGGAGACATTGGGTGCTTGATAGTGGGTGCACTCAACATATGACAAGTGATTCAAGAATGTTCAACCAAATCAAACCCAATACAAGTGGCATTGAAAGTATCACATTTGGTGACAATAGCAAGGGTGATGTCAAAGGGCTTGGAAGAATTGCAATCTCAAATGATCATAGCATTTCCAATGTGCTTCTAGTTGAGAAGTTGAACTTTAATCTTCTTTTGGTTGCACAACTTTGTGATCTTGGTTTCAAGTGCATATTTGGTGTTGATGATGTGGAGATAGTAAGTGTTGATGGTTCAAACTTGATATTCAAGGGATTTAGATATGAGAATCTATACTTAGTCGGTTTCAATGAAGAAGAGACTCAACTTTCAACATGCTTGTTCTCCAAATCAAGTATGGGTTGGCTATGGCATAGAAGACTTGGTCATGTTGGCAAGAAGCAATTGAACAAACTAGTGAAGCATGACTTAGTGAAGGGCTTGAAGGATGTCACATTTGAGAAGGACAAACTTTGTAGTGCATGTCAAGCCAGAAAGCAAGTAGGCAACACTCATCCATTGAAGAGCATCATGAGTACATCAAGGTCATTTGAGTTGTTGCACATGGACTTGTTTGGACCAACCACATATACAAGTATTGGTGGAAACAAGTATGGCTTTGTGATTGTGGATGATTTCTCTAGATACACATGGGTATTCTTTCTTGTGGACAAGAGTGATGTATTTGACATATTCAAGAAGTTCATCAAGAGGGTTCAAAATGAGTTTGAGACCACAATCAAGAAAGTGAGAAGTGACAATGGTAGTGAATTCAAGAACACAAGAGTTGAAGAGCTATGTGATGAGCATGGAATTCACCATCAATTTTCGGCCAAGTATACACCTCAATCAAATGGGCTTGTTGAAAGGAAGAATAGAACTTTGATTGATATGGCAAGAACAATGCTAAATGAATACAATGTTAGCCAAAGATTTTGGAGTGAAGTAATCAACACGGCATGTTTCTATAGCAATCGTCTCTATTGCCACAAGTTCCTAGAGAAGACACCATATGAGATCTGAATGGAAGAAAGCCAAACATTGCATATTTTAGAGTGTTGGTTGCAAGTGCTACATCTTGAAGAAGGGCTCTAGATTGAACAAGTTTGAAAAGAGATGTGATGAAGGCTTCTTACTTGGATACTCAACCTCAAGCAAGGCTTATAGAGTTTAGAACAAGACAAATGATACACTTGAAGAAGTTCATGATGTTGAGTTTGATGAAACAAATGGCTCTCAAGATGAAGAAGATAACTTGGATGATGTAAGAGGAACTCAATTGTCAAAAGCAATGAAAGAGATGGATATTGGTGATATTAGGCCAAGACAAGTGATTGAGTTGGATGATAATAAAGATCAAGTTCAAGCAAATGACTCTCAAGTGCAAAATTAAGCTAGTGCATCATCTCAAGTGCAACAAGATCAACATTTGGATAGCTCATCATCTCCAAGACATGATCAACAAGATCCAAGCAATCAAAGTCAAATACTTCAACCGACAAATGTTGCAAGAGACCATCCATTGGATTCCATCATTGGTGATATAGAAAAGGGAGTGCAAACTAGATCAAGATTGGCATCATTTTGTGCACATTTCTCATTTGTATCAATGGAAGAACCGAAGGATGTTAGCAAGGCTTTGAATGATTTGGATTGGGTAAATGCCATGCATGAAGAGCTCAACAATTTCAAGAGAAATAAAGTTTGGGAACTAGTTGAGAGGCCTAAGGATCACAATGTCATTGGAACAAAGTGGGTCTTTAGAAACAAACAAGATCAAGATGGGGTAGTAGTGAGAAACAAAGCAAGATTAGTGGCTCAAGGATATACACAAATAGAAGGTCTTGACTTTGGAGAAACGTATGCCCCGGTTGCAAGATTACAAGCAACTAGAATCTTACTTGCTTATGCTTCAACTCACAATATCAAGCCCTATCAAATGGATGTCAAAAGTGCATTTCTTAATGGGTACATTCAAGAGGAAGTGTATGTAGAGCAACCTCCCGGTTTTGAAGATGACAAAAATCCCAATCATGTGTACAAGTTGAGGAAAGCTTTGTATGGATTGAAACAAGCACCAAGAGCATGGTATGAAAGATTGAGAGATTTCTTGCTATTAAAAGAATTTGTCATGGGAAAAGTGGACACTACTCTCTTCACCAAAAAGATTGGCAAGGACATATTTGTACTACAAATCTATGTTGATGATATCATATTTGGCTCAACCAATCAAGATTATTGTGATGAGTTTGGAAAAATGATGGCAAATGAGTTTGAAATGTCAATGATTGGAGAACTTAGTTTCTTTCTCGATCTACAAATCAAGCAAAAGAAGAAAGGAACATTTGTGAGTCAAACAAAGTACATCAAAGATATGCTCAAAAAGTTTGGCATGGAAAGTGCAAAGAGCATCTCAACTCCAATGGGCACAAATGAAAGCTTGGACATTGATAATAGTGGCAACATGATAGATCAAAAACTATATAGATCAATGATTGGTAGCCTACTCTATGTGACAAAGATCAAGGCCCGATGTGATGTTTAGTGTGTGCATGTGTGCAAGATTTCAAGCCTCACCAAGAGATAGTCACTTGAAAGCAACAAAGAGAATATTGAGTTATTTGAAGCATACGCAAAATGTTGGATTGTGGTATCCTAAAGGTGCAAACTTTGAGCTAATTGGATATTCAGATTCTGATTATGCCGGTGATAAGGTTGAGAGAAAAAGCACCTCCGGGACATGTCAATTGTTGGGAAGATCACTAGTCTCATGGTCATCCAAGAAACAAAATAGTGTGGCACTCTCTACCGCCGAAGCCGAGTATATTGCAGTGGGTAGTTGTTGTGCACAACTCTTGTGGATGAAGGCAACATTGAAGGACTATGGAATCAAATTCAAGAATGTGCCATTACTATGTGATAATGAAAGTGCAATAAAGCTCACCAACAATCCAATTCAACATCAAAGAACAAAGCATATTGATGTGCGTCATCATTTCATAAGAGATCATCAACAAAAGGGTGACATTTCAATTGAAAGCGTGGGCACCGAAGATCAATTGGCCGACATATTCACCAAGCCACTAGATGAGAAGAGATTTCACAAGCTCAAGAATGAGTTGAACATACTTGATTTCTCCAACATGAGTTGATCCACCCCACTTATGTCATGTCTCTCCTTCGACCAAAGCAAAGGTATCATTGATTGACATGTCATTCATCCATTGCTTAGGATTTGTTTAGAGCATCTAGTCATGTTTCTCTTGTTCTAGGCTCATTCATGAAAAACAAAATGTTTTAGAGTTTATATGGTACCACTATTGCTTCTTTGTTTTAAATGATCTAGTGGTGGCATATGACTTGTTTGGGAGCTTGTGATCCTAAATGTTTAATCTAGAAAACTTGTATGAGTGATTACTTCAACATGGTGCATGATAACCCTTCTAGTGAGGTGTGAAGAAGCTTGCCCTTGGTTCAAACTGAAGTTTGTCACTTATGCAAGCTATCTAGGTTGAACCACAACTTGACCTTAAGCTACAACAACTTGATTTCTATATAAAATCTATCCTTTGTGGTCTTTGGTGACAAAGGCGGAAAAGTTGTTGTCACAAAGTTAAAGTGGTTTTAGCACACAAGCAGGGGGAGCAAGCTCCTAAGCATGATTGTTGCATTTCTACGTGCATTCCATATGATTGATGCATTGTAATGCATTCTCTTTTCATATTTGCTGCTTGTGTGGTGTCTTGCTAAACTCAAACATGCTTGATCGAATGTCTTACTAGCATAATAGGTTTCAAGTTGCTCTTTGATACCATTCTCTCTAAAGCTTGATCTCATGAGGTATCAAGTTCTTTGTTGTTTTTAGCAAGTGGTATCCAACAAAGATGGTGCTAAGATGGTATTTCCGCTACTCTGATGTTTTTCACGCTTCAAAGGTCTATAATCTAAACTCTTGGCACCTCTTGGTAGTGAATGCTCCTATTTTTCCTATCTAAACATGCATGCTTCCTAATTCCAAACATATAGCATACATATAGGGGGAGCTCACTACCAACTTAACTTCTTGATCACTTGTCCACACTTCTTACACTATGTAATTCTTTTGGACAAGATGACTTGAAGTCTTTCAAAATTTTATCATAATATCTTTGTGAAAGGTTGTCACCAATTACCACCAAGGGGAGATTGAAAGCTCCATGTTTGGTTGTTGGTAATTAGTGACAATGCCTAGTGCTAATCATCTTGATCTAGCATGTGTGTAGCTATGTGGTGATTGGCACGAGTGACATGATGGAGCAAGGATCGGGAATGTCTTATTTGATCAAATGCTCATCATGATCAAGATGGATGAAGGTGCATTCCTACTCGATCCTCGACACTCAAGGCAAAGGTATAAAGTAGGGCTTTATGGTTTGCATCCAAGACACCATAGAGGGTGTGGATGATTTAGGATTGATAACCGTACTATAAAGAGGAGAAATCTTTAATTGCAATGGTTATCTAGTGCCACTAAGTGTGTTTCATTTGCATATACTAAGTGCGCTTAGTGACGTGGTGAGGTACAAGAGAAAAGGTTTTTAAAATGTTTGGAAAATGCTAACTCACACACTTGATATGTTGGTACACTTGGTTGAGTTGAGCACATTTGAAAAAGCCTTGAAAATGGAGTTTGAAGAGCTAATTCTGGAATGCCAGGAATTTCCTAGCTTACCCAGAAATTTCCAAGTTGACTGGAATATCTAAGAAAATTTCCTAGCGGGGCTCTCTGCCTCAAATAATGTCTGCGCTTGGATATTCCAAGACGGCTAGGAAATTCCAAGCCTGGCAGAATTCAGCCCAACGGTCAGCTTCGAAAATAGACGTTGGAGGAGCGTGGGAGCGGGGCCCGGGACCTTTTGGAGCGTGGGGAGATGGGGCTGGCTGCCGAGAGGATAAGATAGGCTCCCCCCACCTTCTCTCTTACCTCACTCACTCATTCTTCTCCCTTGCTCATCCTTTGAAGAACACAAAGAGAAGAACAAGCTCCTCCTCTCTCCCTCTCTCTCAAGCTTTGGTGCCAACCCTAAGAGAGAAATCGAGAGCCCTAAGAGATCGATCTTGTGAGCTTGAAGAGCATCTCCTCCCTCTCCTCTCCTTCTCCATTTGAGGTACTCATTTGAGAGAGGATTTGGGGGAAACCCTAGTGTGTGTGTGCATTCGAGATTTGTATTTGGTGGCTCTAGGTAATCCTTGTGATTGGGGATTTCTTGTTACTCTTGGTGATTGCCGTCACCTAGACGGTTGGAGTTGGATTGATTGGTGAGGGGATTTGGTGATTGTGTCCGCCCCCAATCAAGGTGGATTTGTGAGGGGTTGTTGTGCTTCCCCGACGGAGGGCCAAATTGCAACTCTAGTGGATTGCTTGTGTCATTGGAACTTCTCACCATTTTGGTAGGTTCTTGTGGCGCCTTTGAGAGGCTCGGTGTGTCATACCAATTAGCCACCGAACCACGTGGTGTTGAGGGACACAACGGGGACTATGAAAGCTCCGGTTTGGTTTTGGTAATTAATGACCCTCAAACGTTGCTAATGCTTTGCTCTAAGTGTGATTAGACACATAGCAACGTAACGGTGGATGATGGAGCGTGGCGATCACGATGATGAACATGATGGATGTCAAGTGATCGAGCTCCGACAAAGGCCCATGGAGATCAAGGCGAAGGTATACTTGATAGGGCTTTCCGGTTTGGTGATCAAGACACTATAGAGAGTGTGATCACATTTAGGATCGATAACCGACTATCAAGAGGGGTTTCTCGGTTCATTCGCGGTCCTAAGTGCCTCTAGTTGTGACTTTGCATGATGCATGAGAGGCTAACTAGAGTGCTATTTGTTGACGATCGTTAAGTATCAATTTTATACCGTCAACGCAGCAAGAGAAAGGACTAATATGAGTTCACTGTTAGATATAGGGGTTACACGATGAATTCCACGAGTTTTGGTGATTGTCTATTTCTGCGGGGGTTATTAGGAAAGAGAACCAAAGGAGGCCCACATGTCATGATTACATAGAGATAAAGACCGAACGGGTAAAATTGTATAATCTAGAAGACTCCGAGAAGGCAAACCCCGAAGGTGGGCCCCACCCGCTGGGGGGTGGCCGGTCGGCCGACCCGGGGTTGAGTCGGCCGACTCCCCATCTCCACCAATCGGGTGGAGTCTCGTGGATCCGCCTCCACCGCCTTTGAGGATGAATAATTATCATCCATTTAGGTCGGTTTGATCCGAGGGCTGTGGTTCATCCTAGGGGGCTATATATTCAGAGCCCCTGGCCCCTGGGTGAAACCCTAATTCATTCAAGAATTCATTCTCTCTTCATTCATCGAGAGGATTCGAGAAGCCTTGAGCCACCATCTCAATTAGAGCTCCATAGTTTAGTAGCATAGCTACATAGGAATAGATCTAGAGGGAATCAAGCCTAGCTTGGAGTCCGGATCTGTCGGAGTTCTTGGTAATTCCCTCTACATTCTTGTAATATTCATTATTGTTCGTGATACTATGAGTAGTACTTTATTCTATTCTATTATATCGAGACTTGACTTTGCTCTATTTGATTATGTTCTCAATTATATTGTTCTTAGTTTACTTTGATTATATGTTTAGCATAGTTGGACTAGAATTATGTTTATGCATAGGATCGTATAGCGCTTGCTCATTAGATCGATGGGTGAGTGGTAAATATTGTGTAGGCATGGTGCCTAGACCATATTTATCGCGATTGCACCCTATATTCCGGATCGTGAGGTAGATCGCGGGAGTGAGTCTGTTGAGTCCTTTGTAGCCCTTCTCCCGAGTATAGGTCTAGCGAGAACAAACCTATTACATTGAAGTCATTGCTATGTCTCTTGTCTTCTCCGGTAATATCACTATGCATAGGTGTAACCTTTTCCCGCCATGATTGCTAGATGTTCTTGCACTAATCATTGTATGCTTTGACTTTATAGTTAGAATAACATAGGATTATACCCTAGATCGTCCTAGTCCATGCTAGTGTTATATGCTTAGAGTGCTAAGTTGAGATGGCTTATTACTATTATTTTATGTGGCTAAATGCTCTCATTTATCTTATGTCATTTATCATTCATTCCTATATTTTATGTGACACTTATCTGTATGAGATGATCGATACGAGACAAGGTTAAGCTCTCCATTATTGCATGTGCATTGCTCATCACTCATTATCCAAAGTGCATTCCCTTCCCGGTGGTAAAATTATAAATAATGATACCTGGATTACTCCGGTTAAAATGCTACGATGATATATTCGTGCGCTTGCGGAACCCTCTTTATTTCAGTTGCACTTAATAGACATCAACAAGCATTTTTGGCGCCGTTGCGGGGAAGGTTGAAAGCCAATGGATAATGAGCTGCATTGCACTACATAATGAGATTGAGCACTTGTCACCATTCTCTACTCATACAGCCTTACCCTTGTCTTTCGTCTATTTTTATATCTTATGCAAGGTAATGTATGAAAAAGACAATTCTTCCGATAATTATATTGACGATCCGAAGCTTTATTCGGGAAGCCGGAAGCAAGTTGAAGGAGACCACTAAAGCATCATCATCAACTCAACTTGGAAGTTTGTCGAAGCGAGAAAGTCGACCTTTCGTTCGAGACTTGACACCAGCGTTTGAAGCCATGGCGAACAAGTCACTCCGCGAGTTCTCGGCTCCAACTACGGATAACATTCGCCTTTGGACCAGCTGCGGACATCGAAGGAGCTTTTGAGCTCAAGCTGCGCTAATCAACATGGTGCAAGCAAGCCGGTTACGTGGGAAGGCCCATGAAGATGCTAGTGCTCATCTCCAACACTTTACGGAGATTTGTAGCACATTCACTATCAAGGATGTCCCCAGAGATGCTATACTACTTCGCCTCTTCCCATTCTCCCTCTTGGGGAGAGCGAAGCAGTGGTTCTACACCAATAAGGAGAAGAATACTACGTGGGCATTATGTTCCACCAATTTCTTGGCGAAGTTTTTCCCCATGGGCAAGACAAATGCTCTTCGTGGGAAGATATCAAGCTTTCAGCAACACCATGATGAGACTGTCCCAGAAGCTTGGGAGCGCTTTCAAGATTACATCCTCGAGTGTCCTCATCATGGCATGGAGAATTGGCTGCTTATGCAGACATTCTACCATGGGCTTAGCAACAAGCACACGTGAGACAATGGATCTTTGCCGCTGGAGGTGCATTCTTATCACTCACTATTCCTCAAGCCATAGCTCTTGTGGAGAAGATGGCATCCAACCAAGGTTGGAGTGAAGAAAGAACTCGAGACCCGCAAGAGAGGAGGAGGAATGCACCAGTGAAGGAGGTAGACATGCTTTGTCGCCAAAATGGATTTGCTAATGAAGAGGCTCGATGAGAGAGCCACGAGAGAAGAAAGAAGTCATGCATATACATGATGCTCGCATGACATGTGAAGAGTGTGGAGAGACTGGGCACACAGGTGCTAACCGCCGCGTAGAGCTGAAGGAGGACGTGAACTACCTCAATAACAACAACAACAACAATAATTACTATCGTCCTCGCGGAATCAAGGTTGGAATCAACAACGGAGGCCTAACTACTCGGGCAATTATTGCAACTATCAAGGTAACAACTCGTCCTACAATAATTACAACCAGCCGCCTTTGAGAGAGTTGGTGCTAAACCAAGGCAAGATGATGGACAATCTGTCCAAGAAGCTGACATCAAATGACAAGGTCCTAGAGACACTCAGCAACAGAATGGATGGCTTTTCCAATGCCATCAAGAGTCACTCGGCTTCAACAAGATACTTGAGTCGCGGGTACAACGGCTTGTTAACCTTGCTCCCTCCAACGGTCAAGGTAAGCGGCGGGACAACCCGAAGAGCTCGAAACGCAAATCTTGTTGATATATTCAATGTAGAAGATAGCCGAAGTGATCCATCGAAGGGGTCATGGATTGACTCAACTCGCCAATCAAAAGGGCGATCCGGGAGACCCGGTCATTCCGATCTCCATTGGAAGTACTAACTTTAATGAGGCAATCTGTGACTTCGGTGCAAGCATCAACATCATGCCAAGAGTGATATATGAGAAGCTATTCAGATGCCCCTTAGCATACACAACCATGTGCTTACGGCTTGCGAGATCGGTCACTCCGTGTTCCTTTGGGAGTGCTTGAAGACATATGTGTACGAGTAGGCAACTCGTATGTTCCAGCCAGACTTCGTGGTAGTGGATACATGCGGTGATGAAAGGTCCCCTATCATTTTGGGACGACCATTCTTGAACACTTGCTAGAGCCATCATGTATGCCAACACCGCCAAGATCATCTTCAACATCAAGGGCAAGAGAGAAACCTTCTTCTTCAAGAACGAGTGCTGCAGGTTCCCAAGCACACCCTCATCAACAGAACAGTGAGAAGAAGAAGAGTCCGGCTAAGAAGAGCAAAAACAAGAATAAGAAGACCAAGAAGGCGGAGACAGTAAGGATGGTCACCTGCAGTCCATAAGGAGCATGACCACTTACTCGGGTCCCCACGTCCGATCAAGAAGGATGACCCAGTGTCCCAACCATTCAATGCTCCATCAACGAAGCTCTTTCAATAAAGCATCGTGACACCGGACGGGCGTCAACATTATGGCCAAGGTAACTTAGGAGTACCTATATGGCACTATGCCTTTGGAGCCTACCTATGCACGGCTACGGATGGCGAGATCGGACATTCCGCTTCGTCGAAGGAGAAGTAAAGGATGTCCTCATCCAGATAGATGACCATTATGTCCCTATAGACTTCCTAGTCATTGACATGGGAGATGACTATGATCCTCCAATCATCCTAGGAAGCCCATTTGAACACCACCAAAGCTATCATCTACATTGGGACGGGGGAGAGATTCACTTCCACTTTCCCACCGAGAAGGTACGCCGCTACTTCAATAATAATTATATAATCACCGAGGAGCCCAAGAAGAACAGAGCAAGGAGAAGGCAGCGTACCCGTCGCGAACAAGAAGAACATCACTACGGATGGATGGGTGACTATGAGGGAGAAGTGTCAAGATATGAAGATCGGTACCTAGAAGAGAAGAACATTGTAAAAGAAGAAGAGGTGCTACCGAAGAAAACCAAGTGCCCCAAGAAACTTCCTCCTCAAGGTCATCTTCTCCAACAAAGAAGGTGTGGAAAATAAAAGTAAAATCAGAATCAATTCCTACACACGAGGCGACATCATCCGGCGCGGTACCAATGCGCCCCTTGAAAAATGAGCGAACATGACAAGTCTGTTCGGAGGACTTAAAACCACCGAACGCCGCGCCAAGAGGTAACTTGGTATTTATCAACATTACTTTTCAGCATTATATTTTTTACCTTAGTATATTTATTTCCCTACTTGCATCTTAGTTGCATCTTTACTCTTTTATCTCCGCATTTGAAAAGAAAATAAAGATGTTGTGCATTTGCATCTAGAAAATTGTTAAGCCCCATGTGGATAGTCATTCATTGTGGTGGCACAAAAATAATTTCTCAGCATATTTATTTCCCCCGTCTCCGCATTCCTTAAATAATAAAAAGATAAAAAAATAATTCTTGTGATCCTGTTAGAACAAGTCTAAGTTAAGAAAGTTCTAGACAACCAAGGCCTAGAGGTTTTATCACTAACGCTTAATTAGTTTCACAAGCTTTGTTGTCTATTTTGAGCTTCATAGAACATCAAGGATCAAAAATGAGCTAACAAGCGAGAAGGACATCCAGTCCCCTGTCGGAGCGCCTTTGTCCGCGACAATTGAATCTTGTCTCCAACAAAGCAACTATCTACAACACTCCTGGAGGACTAGAACGTCTTCGGTGCACTGTCAACATCGCAGACTATGTCAACATCCGGCTTGGGGAGAGCATCCCCGTGTATCAAGCTAAGTGTCTCCAACTTATCTAATTATGCTTTATTAAAGTATTCTTTGTTAAAACAACTAAAAAAGATGCATAACCATAGAAACCCGAAAGATTTCCTTATTTATCTTTTCTACTTTTGGAGAGCTCTTGCAATCTGTCTTTAAAAGTGATCCCTAGAATAAACTCTACATGGAGATGATGAATAGTTGCTCTGCCGTAATTCCTTTCAAGTACCTAGTTTTCAACCTTGCACTCTCCCGAGTTTTGGACACAATTTGTTTAGATTTGAGATTTGCTCGAACACGAAACTTGTGGGTAGCGAACACTTGATCTAAGTCTAGGTGGTTGACGGGTATGATATGGGAAGGTTTTGAGCTGCTATCTATCTTGTTCCTAGAGATACTAGAGTTCGGAGAATTTATACGTGAAAATATTAAATTCCTGCATGATGAGTTCCTTTATGATGAGAGTTCAAATTCCTACCACGGCCATATATTCATGCTTACTAGATTAGGAAAACCCATCTGTTTATATAGATCACATTGTAGGTTTGAATGTAGACTTTATAGGCATTGAGTGTGGTTATCTTTGTGGACCCATAAGGAATTAGTCACGCAGTTAAAGTCAATACTATGTGCTCTCCATCCATTGATCTATGCTACTTCTGTCCTCAGAAGCACGCACCCATTTTATAAATACTACATTCATTATGTGCTACTTCTGTTCCTCGAAGTACCACCCACATATAGATCCATATCCACCACATATTGTGCTATCTCTACCCTGGAGATATGCACTTATGCTACTCCTATCCTGGGAGTACGCATTCCCCACATATTGTGCTGTCTCTACCCTGGAGACACGCACCTATGCTGCTCCTACCCTGGGAGTACGCATCCATCCATTCATCCATCCACATATACATACGCCATTCATTTTACTTCATCCAGAAAAGGTTCTACTCCTATTCTGGGAGTGAACATCTAGAAATAATCATCGCTGTTCTATTTGCCTACAGACAAGCTCCAGTCATTATCATTTCAAGTTATACACTCCCCGTTGCTAAAGTTTCGTTTCCAGAGGATTGGTTGCTCTAAAAAAAAAGAAAGAGTAGCCAAATCCTTCCATTTAAGAAGTTTCAAGGTTTCCGAATAAAGGGAGTCATGTTATCCCCAAAGGAGCAAGTGTAGAAGTAGATGTTCACCAGTTGAGTACCCCTCATAATCATTTTCTTATCACCATCATACTATTATCATCCTATTATCATCTTATCATCCATTCCACTTCCTCATTCACATGCACATATGACTTTATTATTATTTTAGTTCCTATTGGATCCATGTCTTAACTATGCAATATATGCAAGTGAGTTTGAGTGTCTCTCCACCTATGAGCTCCACATAAGCCTATTAGAAAGTAGGGTGAGAGAGAGAAGGCACTTTTCACTATGCCTTAGTTCCACAAATACCACATATTCGAGAAGAGAAGGCATACATTACTCATGCCTTAGAAAGGATCCAAAAATACCACAAATGAGAGACTTGAAAGGTTCATACAAGGAACTCGAGTTTTATTTCAAAACCTTGCAAAAACTCCGGGATAATAGTTGATCAAAGAGCGAGAAACATGGCGCTTGACTTGACCGTTCTATCTTTCAACTACTCAAGACCCAAGTGACGGTTACAAGCCCCATGGTGAAAGGTAATATGAGTGAGTTTTGAGTCGAATAGTTCACTCTAATCCGAAGGAGAGTTCTTGTTTGAACGCATGTGTACTTGTGAGGAGTGAAAGCATTGTAGCAACTCCCGATCCATCACGAGTCTATCTTTGCTCGGGGACGAGCAAAAGGTAAGCTTGGGGAGTTTGTTGACGGTCGTTAAGTATCAATTTTATACCGTCAACGCAGCAAGAGAAAGGACTAATATGAGTTCACCTGTTAGATATAGGGGTTACACGACGGAATTCCATGAGTTTTGGTGATTGTCTATTTTTGCGGGGGGTTATAGAAAGAGAACCAAAGGAGGCCCACATGTCATGATTACATAGAGATAAAGACCGAACGGGTAAAATTGTATAATCTAGAAGACTCCGAGAAGGCAAACCCCGAAGGTGGGCCCCACTGGGCGGGGGTGGCCGGTCGGCCGACCCGGGGGGAGTCGGCCGACTCCCCATCTCCACCAATCGGGTGGAGTCTCGTGGATCCGCCTCCACCGCCTTTGAGGATGAATAATTATCGTCCATTTAGGTCGGTTTGATCCGAGGGCTGTGGTTCATCCTAGGGGCTATATATTCGAGCCCCTGGCCCCCGGGTGAAACCCTAATTCATTCAAGAATTCATTCTCTCTTCATTCATCGAGAGGATTCAGAGAAGCCGAGCCACCATCTCAATTAGAGCTCCATAGTTTAGTAGCATAGCTACATAGGAATAGATCTAGAGGGAATCAAGCCTAGCTTGGAGTCCGGATCTGTCGGAGTTCTTGGTAATTCCCTCTACATTCTTGTAATATTCATTATTGTTCGTGATACTATGAGTAGTACTTTATTCTATTCTATTATATCGAGACTTGACTTTGCTCTATTTGATTATGTTCTCAATTATATTGTTCTTAGTTTACTTTGATTATATGTTTAGCATAGTTGGACTAGAATTATGTTTATGCATAGGATCGTATAGCGCTTGCTCATTAGATCGATGGGTGAGTGGTAAATATTGTGTAGGCGTGGTGCCTAGACCGTATTTATCTGCGATTGCACCCTATATTCCGGATCGTGAGGTAGATCGCGGGAGTGATGGTCTGTTGAGTCCTTTGTAGCCCTTCTCCCGAGTATAGGTCTAGCGAACAAACCTATTACATTGAAGTCATTGCTATGTCTCTTGTCTTCTCGGTAATATCACTATGCATAGGTGTAACCTTTTCCCGCCATGATTGCTAGATGTTCTTGCACTAATCATTGTATGCTTTGACTTTATAGTTAGAATAACATAGGATTATACCCTAGATCGTCCTAGTCCATGCTAGTGTTATAAGCTTAGAGTGCTAAGTTGAGATGGCTTATTACTATTATTTTATGTGGCTAAATGCTCTCATTTATCTTATGTCATTTATCATTCATTCCTATATTTTATGTGACACTTACCCCGTATGAGATGATCGATACGAGACAAGGTTAAGCTCTCCATTATTGCATGTGCATTGCTCATCACTCATTATCCAGTGCATTCCCTTCCCAGTGGTAAAATTATAAATAACGATACCTGGATTACTCCTGGTTAAAATGCTACGATGATATATTCTGTGCGCTTGCGGAACCCTCTTTATTTCAGTTGCACTTAATAGACATCAACACTAACCCTTGCGCGATATTTCATGGATGAGATACTAACTCCAAGGCTTGAGATCGACATCTACGCATGGTGGAGTTAGTGCACAAGGCAAGGAAATTGATATGGATCAATTTGGAGCAAGTTTGGCGCATGAAATGATGATCACAAGGCGTCGGACTCGGGAAGCTTGAGCACCGGACTCGGTCCGTGGCGCGCGTCCGGCGGCCGCTCGCTCCTCGATGGACGGCGTGGACGCGGTCGAGCGGCGGACGCGGGCGAACGGCGCGCCCGGCGGGTCCCCGGACGCGCTTGTTACCACTCGGTCTTGGCGGGGGGCGAGGACCCGGCGGACGCCACGGTGGACGTGTGGCGGAGGCGTAGGCGCCGGACATCAAATCGACGCGGGCGCCGGATGGAGCAAGGTTTGCTTCATCATCTGTGCGTCGGCGCTCGGTGGATCCAATTTAATGACGCTAATGCTTCGCTCTAAGTGTGGTTAGACACATAGCAACGTGACGTGGATGCGGAGTATGACGATCACCGTGATGAACGGCGAAGTGATCGAGCGTCCGCCCATGGGTCAAGGCGAAGGTATACTTGATAGGGCGGTTTAGTGATCAAGACACTATACGGTGTCTATTTCGACCTTGGGTCTATAAATGGAGGGTTGGTTCATTCGCGGCTTGGGGAGGTTCTCTTGGCCATTTTCACATACTTGTGCATCCTTTGAGCTAGAGAGACACTCCCCACTCATCTCTTTCATTCTTGAGCCTCACTTGTGAGATTTGAGTGGCAAGACAAGTGATTTGCATTGAGAGTTGCATCTAGAGGCACTTGTTCTTCGAGTGGGCTCGCACGGATTCTTGTTACTCTTCGGTGATTTCCGTCACCGTAGACGGTTTGGAGCACGGCGGGTGGTGGTTGAGCTCGACTTGGTGATTGTTCGAGGCCACACCGGGTTCTTGTGAGGGGTTCTTGATCCTTCCCCGCGGGAGTTCGCGAAAGGATACTCTAGTGGATTGCTCGTGGCTTGTGGATCCTTGTCTTGTGTGGAGATTGCGGCTCCCCATTGGGGTCTTTGGCACCGAGCCAATTGAGCGGGCAACTCACCAAGCAAGTGCATCGCCACAACGAGGAGTAGCTTGCCGGGAAGCAAGTGAACCTCGGTAAAAAATCATTGTGTTGATTTGTGATTGCCGAGGCTTCGACCTTCTTGTTCTTGTGCTTGTGCTTGAGCTCCTAGGTGATTGGCTATCTTCTACTCTTCGCGGCGGTATAATCTTCGATCATCTCTTTACTTTTCGCAAAGTAGAATTGCTTGTTGTGGTCTTGTTGTGGTCGGGAACCACTCTTTGTGTAGCTTAAATCCCGTGTGTAGAATTGCTTGGTTGGTTTCGGTGAACCGACATTGTGTAGCTTGATCACCGTTGTTGTGTGCGCATTTGAATTGAGTAGCCTTGCATGATAGAACGGCTTGCATAGAGTAGTTGAAGCACTTGCTTTGCACATTTGCCGCCTTGCTATCTAATTGGGTTGTCTAGTTTTATTGCTAGAAATTTTATTAGGCTATTCACCCCCCCCCCTCTAGCCATTGTGACCTTTCACGTGGTATCGGAGCCGGGCACCGTTTGTTTGAGTTGGATTAACATCCTACGGTGAAGCAATGGCATTGGTTATGCATATCAACAACACCAAGAAGGCACCATCATTTCGTGGTGATGACTATGCAAAATGGAAGCTCAAGATGAAGAGTCATCTCAAGTCAATCAACCTTGAGGTGTGGAAAGTGGTGGAGACAAAGTTTGAGCTTGTTAAGGGTGCGGTGCCAACACCGGCCGAAGAGAAGAAGCAACAAGCAAATGACATTGCCGTGAGTGCTTTCCATGAGGCACTTGATGATAAAGTTTTTGAGCTCATCAAGAACCTTGAGGTGGCTCATGACATTTGGAAGAAGCTAGAAGAAGCTTATGAGGGCACCGAAAGTGTTAAGACCGCAAGAGCCTACATGTTGCAAGAGAAGTTTGCAAGCTTCTCAATGAAGGAGGATGAGAGTGTGCCGGAGATGTTCCATAGGCTCCAAGTCATTGTCAATGAGCTCAAGGGACTTGGGGAAGAGATCAAGGACTCTCAATTCTCCACCAAGTTCATGAGGTGTCTTCCCAAGAGATTTGATATGTTGAAGACCGTCATGGTGAAGACAACAATGAAGGAGAAGCCAACTCCCAACCAAGTCCTTCAAGAGATAATGGCCGATGATGATTTTAGAGAAGATCATGAGAAGGAAGAGTTGGTGAAGAAGAAGAAGAAGGAGAATGAGAAAAAGGATGATGACAAGAAGAGCGTGGCATTCAAGGCCACATCATCCAAGAGCAAGGGCAAGAAGAAGAAAGAAGAGTCATCAAGTGAAGATGAACCATGCTCTAGCTCAAGTGGGCAAGAAGAAGAAGTGAGTGAACAAATGGCACTCCTTGTGAAGAGAATGGGGAAGCTCATGAAGAAGGAGTACCGGTCCAAGAGCAAGAGAAGCTCATCCAAGTCAAGTGACCGTCCCATGAAGTGCTTAGGTGCAATAGCAAGGATCATCTCATTGCCAAGTGTCCTTATGCAAGTGATGATGAAGATGCCATGAGGAAGGAGAGGAAGAAGCAAGAGAAGAAGAAGGAGGAGAAAGACTCCTCTCACAAGAAGAAGAAGGGTGAATCTCATGTGGCAACTTGGGAGAGTGATTCATCTTCCTCAAGTGATGAAGATGATGATTCCAAGAAGAAGAAGAAGGGGCACACAAGCATTGCCATTCAAGAGAAGTTTTCTCTATTTGGTGCTCCATCGTCTTGCTTCATGGCCAAGGCCACTAAGGTAAAACCTCCACCCGATAGTGATGATGAGAGTGATGATGATGATGACACCACAAAAGAAGAACTATGGGTCATGCTTGAGGATTGCAAAGGTGCTTTCAATGACTCTAGGAAAGAATGTAGGGGCTTGCGCAAGGATAAACAAAACCTTGAGCAAGAACTTATGGAGTTGAGGGCTTCTTATGAGAGTCTAAAGGTAGACCATAAGAAGCTAGAGATTGCTCACTCTAAGCTTGAAAAGGCTCATTCTTCTCTAGTTGAGAAGCAAGAGAAAGTGCAACCACAAGTGGTGAACATAGAAAAGAAAAATGTGTCCACATCATGTGATTCACTTGATGACTCATTTGTTGTTGCATCACTTGGCCCTTCATGCTCTTATGCCTCTACATCATCTAGTAGTGTTAGTCATGCATGTGATTCTACACTAGTAGTTGAGAATGAGTGTCTTAAGAAGGAAGTCAAGGAGCTCAATCACACCTTAGCTAAGGCTTATGGTGGTGAGGACCGCTTGCTTATGTGCTTGGGTAGCCAAAGAGCTTCTCTCTACAAAGAGGGATTAGGCTATACCCCTAAGAAAGGCAAGGCCGCTTTTGCTCCTCACAAGACTAGTTTTGTGAAGAACAATGGTAGCTATTGCAAGAGTTGCAAGCAAGTTGGTCATCTAGAGCATGCATGCAAGAACAAGAACACTAGTGCCTCCTCTCACAAATTGAATGCTTCTTATATGCTTGTTAAGAGTGAGAGTGGTGTGAGTGCTAGATTCATTGGTACACCATGGATGAGCTCAAAGAAGAAAGCTATTTGGGTGCCAAAGACTCTAGTGACTAACCTTCAAGGACCCAAGCAAAAGTGGGTACCTAAAGCTTGATGTCTTCTTGTAGGTCAATTACAAAGCCGGAGGGAGGCATTGGGTGCTTGATAGTGGTGCATCAAATCATATGACCGGTGAAGATAGTATGTTCAAGTCACTTGACAAGAATGACAATGGTGGATTCAACTCCATCACATTTGGTGACAATAGCAAGGGTGATGTCATGGGGCTTGGAAAGGTTGCAATTTCCAATGACAAGGATCTCTCCAATGTGTTGCTAGTTGATACTTTGAACTTCAATCTTTTGTCGGTGGCACAATTGTGTGATCTTGGCTACAAGTGCATATTTGATGACAAGCATGTTGAGGTAGTGAGCAAGGATCAAGCAAATATCATCTTCAAGGGGTTTAGGCATGGAAGCTTGTACTTGGTTGATTTCAATGCTAGTGATGCTCAACTTTCATCATGTTTGATTGGCAAGTCAAGCAAGGGATGGCTATGGCATAGGCGCCTTGGACATGTTGGTATGAAGCAATTGAACAAGTTGGTGAAGCATGATCTAGTGAGAGGCTTGAATGATGTCACATTTGAGAAGGATAGACCTTGTAGTGCATGTCAAGCCGGCAAGCAACATGGGAACTCACATCCCAAGAAGAATGAGATGTCAACTTCAAGAGCATTTGAGTTGTTGCATATGGACTTGTTTGGCCCAACTCACTACACATCAATTGGGGGCAACAAATATGGTTTTGTGATTGTGGATGATTACACAAGATACACTTGGGTGTTCTTCCTCTATGACAAAAGTGAAGTCTAGGATCTATTCAAGTCATTTGTCAAGAGGGTGCAAAATGAGTTTGACACTACCATCAAGAACATAAGAAGTGACAATGGGAGTGAATTCAAGAACACAAGAGTTGAAGAGTTGTGTGATGAGCTTGGAGTTGTGCATCAATTCTCACCAACCTACACTCCCCAATCCAATGATGTAGTTGAGAGGAAGAATAGGACCTTGATTGAGATGGCAAGAACCATGTTACTTGAGTACAATGTGAGTGAGAAGTTTTGGAGTGATGCTATCAACACGGCTTGCTATTATAGCAACCGCCTCTATTGCCATGGGAAGTTAGAGAAGACTCCATATGAAATCTTGAATGGAAGGAAGCCCAATATTGCTTACTTCCGGGTCTTTGGTTGCAAGTGCTACATACTCAAGAAGGGGCAAAGACTTGGCAAGTTTGACAAGAGATGTGATGAGGGATTTCTTCTAGGCTACTCTACTTCTAGCAAGGCCTATAGAGTGTGGAACTTGGCAAGTGGGCTAATGGAAGAGGTTCATGATGTTGAATTTGATGAAACCCAAGGCTCTCAAGTTGGAGATCAAAATCAAGAAGATGTGGGTGGAGATCAATTGAGCAATGCAATGAGACACATGGACATTGGTGACATTAGGCCGAGGCAAGTGGATGATGGTGATGAGGTGCAAGTGCCAACTCAAGTAGTGATTGATGATTCCAATGAGGCAAGCACAAGTGGTACTCAACATGAAGATCAAGATCAAGGTCAAGCAAGCAATGCAAATGAGCTAGTTCTTCAACCTTCCAATATTGCAAGAGATCATCCTCTAGATCATATCATTGGTGATATTCAAAGAGGTGTGCAAACAAGATCAAGATTGGCTAGCATATGTGAGCACTACTCCTTTGTGTCATTCATTGAGCCAACTAAGATTGATGAGGCATTAAAGGATCCGGATTGGATAAATGCCATGCATGAGGAATTAAACAACTTCACTAGAAATGATGTATGGGAACTTGTTGAGAGGCCAAAGAAGCACAATGTGATTGGAACCAAGTGGGTCTTCAAGAACAAGCAAGATCAAGATGGCTTAGTGGTGAGGAACAAAGCAAGACTAGTGGCACAAGGGTACACACAAGTTGAGGGTCTTGACTTTGGAAAAACATATGCACCGGTGGCAAGATTGGAGGCAATTAGAATCCTATTAGCCTATGCTTGTGCTCACAACATCAATCTCTATCAAATGGATGTGAAGAGTGCATTTCTTAATGGCTTCATCAATGAGGAAGTGTATGTTGCACAACCTCCCGGTTTTGAAGATGACAAGAAGCCCAACCATGTCTACAAGCTCAAGAAGGCATTGTATGGATTGAAGCAAGCTCCAAGGGCATGGTATGAAAGATTGAGGGATTTTCTCATCTCCAAAGGCTTCAAGATGGGAAAAGTTGACACCACTCTCTTCACCAAGAAGATAGAAGATGACTTGTTTGTGTTGCAAATCTATGTGGATGATATCATCTTTGGATCAACAAATCAATTCTTTTGTGAAGAGTTTGCTAAGATGATGGCTAGTGAGTTTGAAATGTCAATGCTTGGAGAGTTGAGCTACTTCCTTGGTCTTCAAATCAAGCAAATGAAGAATGGCACCTTTGTGAGTCAAGGGAAGTACATCAAGGACAT
Organism: Themeda triandra; assembly: GCA_018135685.1. Classification (NCBI taxonomy): domain Eukaryota; kingdom Viridiplantae; phylum Streptophyta; class Magnoliopsida; order Poales; family Poaceae; genus Themeda; species Themeda triandra. The sequence goes on from JAENPR010001694.1 coordinate 38,842, forward strand.
GATCAAGAAGTTTGGGTTGCAAGATGCTAAGGCCATTAGCACACCAATGGGAACCAATGGTGGCTTGGACATTGATGATAGTGGCAAGATGATTGAGCAAAAGCTATATAGATCAATGATTGGAAGCTTGCTATATGTGACCGCTTCAAGGCCGGATGTCATGTTTAGTGTGTGCATGTGTGCAAGATTTCAAGCTTCTCCAAGAGAGAGTCACTTGATGGCAACCAAGAGGGTGTTGAGATACTTGAAGGGTACTCAAGATGTTGGTCTATGGTATCCCAAGGGGTCAAGCTTTGAGTTGATTGGATACTCGACTCCAACTATGCCGGTTGCAAGATTGATAGGAAGAGCACAAGTGGAACATGCCAAGTGCTAGGAAGATCTCTTGTGTCATGGTCTTCAAAGAAGCAAAATAGTGTGGCACTTTCCACCGCCGAAGTCGAATATATTAGTGCGGGAAATTGTTGTGCACAATTGCTATGGATGAAAGCCACCTTGAAGGACTATGGGATCAAGTTCAAGCATGTGCCTTTGTTTTGTGACAATGAAAGTGCACTCAAGATGACAAATAATCCGGTTCAACATTCAAGAACCAAGCACATTGATGTGAGGCATCACTTCATTAGAGATCATCAACAAAAGGGTGATAGTAGCATTGAAAGCATTGGCACCGAAGATCAACTAGCCGACATATTCACCAAGCCTCTTGATGAGAAAAGATATTGCAAGTTGAGGAATGAGTTGAACATACTTAGCTTCTCCAACATGGATTGATGCACCCCATATATGACATGCCTCTCCTCCAACATAGCAAGGTAAAGTTGGTTGTTGCATTTCATGCATCCTTTGCTAGTTGTGTAGACATGTATACATGTGCATCTTTCTAGGCTCATTCATTGCAAATCAAATGATTTAGAAGGATATATGGCACCACTATTGTTTCTATACTTGATTTGATCTAGTGGTGGCATATGACTTGTTTGTGAGCTTGTAAACCTAGTGTTGAATCTTTAGCACTTGCTCATGATGTGTATCTCAACATGGTCAAGATAACCCTTATTCTTATGAGGTGTGAAGAAGTTTGCCCTTGGTTCAAACCGAGAAATTTTCTAGGCATGTGGTTTAGATTTGGCCATAGTTGATTGACTTGTTTCTCTCATCTTATGCACCCTTCTTGGTCATTGATGACAAAGGGGGAGAAGAAAGTATACACCTAGGGGGAGAAGTTTACACCTAGGGGGAGAAATAAGTCACAAAGAGCAATGGAAGGGGATCAATTTTTATGATATGACCCAACCATGAGCACACAAATAGGGGGAGCAAGCTCATAGACTATTTGTGTTGCATATTGTGTGTGCATTCATGATGATATGGAACATTGCAAGCTAAATTCAATATTCATGCTTGTTTGGTGTATTGCTAGTATAGAACTTGATTGATGAAATAAAGTACTAGCATGCTTAGGTGGTCTCTAGACATAGAGTTTCTCTTGTTCAAGTACCTTGCTTTAATATGATCTCATGAGGTATCTTGAGTTTTGATGATGTCTAGATTCCCATGGTGCTAAGGAAGGTTTATTATCGCACTCCGATTGGTATCACGCTTCAAAGGTCAATTCTATAAACCTTAGTACCATTTTGGTTGTGGTAACTCTCACAAAAGTTTCATCTATGCATGTGTGCTTGTAAATCGACCAAACATTTGATGCACACATGTGGGGGAGCTACCACTACCAAAACCGGAATTGAAATGCTTGTCCAATCCAAGATTCATGATCAAAATGTCTTGGGCAAGCAATTCAATTTCATATTGAATTCAATTTCCATATCTTTGTGAGTTTGTGAAGGGGTTGTCATCAATTACCAAAAAGGGGGAGATTGAAAGCTCCGGTTTGGTTTTGGTAATTAATGACCCTCAAACATTGCTAATGCTTTGCTCTAAGTGTGATTAGACACATAGCAACGTGACGGTGGATGATGGAGCGTGGCGATCACGATGATGAACATGATGGATGTGAAGTGATCGAGCTCCGACAAAGGCCCATGGAGATCAAGGCGAAGGTATACTTGATAGGGCTTTCCGGTTTGGTGATCAAGACACTATAGAGAGTGTGATCACATTTAGGATCGATAACCGACTATCAAGAGGGGTTTCCTCGGTTCATTCGTGGTCCTAAGTGCCTCTAGTTGTGACTTTGCATGATGCATGAGAGGCTAACTAGAGTGCTAACCCTTGCGCGATATTTCATGGATGAGATACTAACTCCAAGGCTTGAGATCGACATCTACGCATGGTGGAGTTAGTGCACAAGGCAAGGAAATTGATATGGATCAATTTGGAGCAAGTTTGGCGCATGAAATGATGATCACAAGGCGTCGGACTCGGGAAGCTTGAGCGCCGGACTCGGTCCGGTGATGTGGAGCGTCCGTGGCGGCCTTGGGCTCGGGCTCGCGTGGCCCGGCGTGGCGGTCGGTTCATGACGCGGCGTAAACTTCTCCGCGGCGCGACCCGGCGCGCGTCCGGCGGGTCCCCGGACGCACACTCGAAACCGGCGGTCTTGGGCGCGCCGGCGAGGACCCGGCGGACGCACGGCGGACGTGTGGCGGACGCGGGCGCCGGATCGCCTCGAACGCGGGCGCCGGACTCGCGAGGTGGATCGACGCGGTTGAGCGTCCGGCGCTCGGTGGATCCAAACGAAGACGAAGCAACGGTCGGGCGTGGCGTGGCGCGAGCGTAAGCGGCGGGCGTCTCCGCCTCCGCAAGGCATAAAGGGCGCGGACGCGTCCGGCGCATTGAGGGTGAAGTTGGTCGGCCAGAGGGCAACGGCTCTATTTTCGACCTTGGGTCTATAAATAGAGGGTTGGCCGGCTTGGGGAGGTTCTCTTGGCCATTTTCACATACTTGTGCATCCTTTGAGCTAGAGAGACACTCCCCCACTCATCTCTTTCATTCTTGAGCATCTCTTGTGAGATTTGAGTGGCAAGACAAGTGATTTGCATTGAGAGTTGCATCTAGAGGCACTTGTTCTTCGAGTGGGCTGCGGATTCTTGTTACTCTTCGGTGATTCCCGTCACCGTAGACGGTTTGGAGCAGCGGGTGGTGGTTGAGCTCGACTTGGTGATTGTTCGAGGCCACACCGGGTTCTTGTGAGGGTTCTTGATCCTTCCCCGCGGGAGTTCGTGAAAGGATACTCTAGTGGATTGCTCGTGGCTTGTGGATCCTTGTCTTGTGTGGAGATTGCGGCTCCCCATTGGGGTCTTTGGCACCGAGACAATTGAGCGGGCAACTCACCAAGCAAGTGCATCGCCACAACGAGGAGTAGCTTGCCGGGAAGCAAGTGAACCTCGGTAAAAAATCATTGTGTTGATTTGTGATTGCCGAGGCTTCGACCTTCTTGTTCTTGTGCTTGTGCTTGAGCTCCCTAGGTGATTGGCTATCTTCTACTCTTCGCGGCGGTATAATCTTCGATCATCTCTTTACTTTCCGCAAAGTAGAATTGCTTGTTGTGGTCGGTCGGGAACCACTCTTTGTGTAGCTTAAATCCCGTGTGTAGAATTGCTTGGTTGGTTTCGGTGAACCGACATTGTGTAGCTTGATCACCGTTGTTGTGTGCGCATTTGAATTGAGTAGCCTTGCATGATAGAACGGCTTGCATAGAGTAGTCGAAGCACTTGCTTTGCACATTTGCCGCCTTGCTATCTAATTGGGTTGTCTATTTTTATTGCTAGAAATTTTATTAGGCTATTCACCCCCCTCTAGCCATTGTGACCTTTCAGACTAGCGTGACGGCAAGCACGTGAACCTCGGGAGAAAAATTGCTTTGTCTCATTGTGTGATTGATATTGGTATTCTCCCGGTGATTGGTCTTCATTCTCATTGTATATTGTGGTTGGATCAATCTACTCTACAACGACGGTACAACAAGCTCAATCCCCTCCTAGCTTTACTTTATTTACCTTCTAGTTGTTTCTTCTTGCTAGTTGTGTAGCTTGTTTAAACCTTAGCTTATCTTGTTGCTTAGCTAGTGCGTTTATCTTGTTGGCGTTTGAGTGAATATAAGTAGAATTGTGAATTGAATAGGTGGCTTGCATAGAATCCTAGTAGGCTAAGCTAACCGCTTCTCGCCTCCTTTATATTGATCAAATTGTCTTAAGTGTCTTTGAAGGAATTTTTATTAGGCTATTCACCCCCTCTAGCCATCAAGACCTTTCATCCGGTCTCCTAGGCGCCAAATCATCGTGGCCCCGGTGGCGGGCGCAGATTTGAGTCTCGGGTATTCGAAAAATAAAAATGATATAATTTTTTTTTACAAAATGTAGTATTTGGCATGTACAACAATGTATAGATATACGACATAATGTATAGCCATGTGTTGACACTAGATACGCACACGAAAGAATCAAAGAGAAATAATTCGCAAGCGCACGCATATCGGTGAGCACTTCACCCGGGAGATAAGTCCTGAGTATCGTATTTGTTTTTATCCGCTAGGAGAAAACGTGCAATAGACTAACCCGATCTTTACTTCTACCCCTGGGTGCTAGTCAAGTGAGAATTAAGCGATATAGAGAGAACTCCTTCGTCGAGTCTTCTTCTAACCTATGGCAAGCTTTGAGACTACTTGTTCTAAGGGGTACGAGGAAAAGACACCGCAAAGGATGCTAAACCGGGCACAAAGGACCTACCTTACCTACCAACGGGAAGTGGATTACAAAGGTAATAAAGGGATTGTCACTTCCCTCACTACTACCATGGTTCCGGCCGAATAGGGAGCATCTACAAGTGAACCTAGCCTAAGCACCACGCTTATGCTAAAGAACGATTACTCTATTCCCAACGCGAAGCGTTTAATAAAGTAAACTTGTAAACCAAAGAACAATAATAACAATGAACTTACTAGTATTAGAAGTTGAATTGCCGAATGATTCGAAACCAAGCCTCGGAGTTAGGAGACTTGATCCCGCAGTACACTTGGAGAGGAGACACCGACAGCCGGGCTTCCTCCAAATCTACCTCCACTCTATACTCTCTCAATCTCTCTTGATACTAATACCCTATAGAGATAGATCCATTCGAGGGACCCTTCTCTATCTAACTCTCTCTCTCGGATTGAAGTCTTGAATGAATTGGAGAATGAATTAGGGTTTCACCCGGGGGCCGGGGGCTCTGCTTATATAGCCCCTAGGATTAACCACAGCCCTCGGATCAAACCGACCTAAATGGACGATAATTATTGCTCTTCAAAGTCGGTGGAGGCGGGATCCGCGAGACTCCACCGATTGGTGGAGCTGCAGGGAGTCGGCCGACTCCCCTTGGGCGGCCGACTCTGGCCGATGCCAGGTGGGCCCTAGGTTTTGTGTCGCCTTCCGGAGTCTTCTAGATTATACTTTTTCACCCGTTCGGTCTTTCTCTCTATGTAAACCCGACATGTGGGCCATCTTGGGTAGTTTTCAGTTGTCACCCTGCAGAAATAGATATTCACCAAAACTCGTGGAATTCTGTCAGTGGTAACCCTATATCTATCAAGTATTTATGAATAGGTCTATTTGCATGCTAAGTTGACGGTTGATTTTATGAGTTAACGACCGTCAACAAACTCCCCCACACTTGTCTTTTACTCGTCTCGAGGAAAAGGATGGATTACTTTAAGCATAGCCTCAAACCAAGGCATCAACATTAGATTATCCCCGATCATACCCGCGGGATTCAAAGTGTCTACCATTGAACTTTGGGGAGTTGAAAGATGGAACAGCGAAGTAGAGATCCTTCTTCTATTAATCCTGTCACTCGGAGTTTTTATAATATTTTTGCAAAGAAAACTTAGCTTACCCTTCTCCATCATGTAGCACACTCGAATCACTCATTATATGTGGTATTTGTAGAACTCACCATTAAGTATAGAGCACTCAAATCTCTCAATGTATATCGTATTTATGGAACTCACTTGAGGCATGTGAAGGGTATGCCTCCTATTCTACTAAGGCTTATGTGGAGTTTAAGGTATTTCAAGGAATAGCATTTTTACCTATGTATATTGATTTGTCAAAAAGGGGAACCAAGGAGAGGGGGACCTTACTCTAGATCAAGTGTGTGCAAGTGTGTGGAATATTTGGTGGCTAAATTTATGATAATGATGCCCCTTCCTTCTCTTGCACACTCTTCTCTTGAACACTGCTTTGCTTTGATCTTCTCTTGAATGATGAATTGATCTTCTTCTGATTAACTCTTTGAGCTTCCTTCTCTTGGGATCAGAATACTTTGGAGCTCATGGGCTATCTCTTTTCTTTCTTCTTTCTTTTTTTTAACAACTGTTCTTGCATAGCCCATGTCTCAATTCTTGGACACAATAACTTTCTTTGAACATGATGATGACGATAATCTTCTATCAACATACTGGCTGATGATAACAATCCTTGGAGCATATAGAAATCCTAGAAAGTGTATGTATCCTCTCCTAGTGTAGGAGATGGATGAATGGCGGAAAGCATGTTTTTGCGTACTCCCAGTGTAGGAGCAGCAGATATATATGTGGGTGTAAGTGCACTTGATCATATGAGTAAGAGACCCTTCTCTTGGCTCTAATACCGCCAAGACTATTCTCAACACAAATAAGAAGCTTATGTGCTGGTCTTTCAGAATTTTGTCGACGAGGCTCTATAGGTATTTATTACCACAGAGGAGAAGTATAGCTAACATTTTAAGATTTTCGAAAAGAAATTCTCCAAGCAACTAGACATCAAGAAATCAGGTTCTCATGGTCCATGCTATCTCACTGTCCTCAACAACTTAAGTAAAATGGGGTCCCTATAAATAACGTTCCCAACAGCAACAGGGATTCCCAGGAATTATCATGGTGTGAGTCTATCTTGGGGTCATGATTAAAATAATCTACCTCTTCAATATATAAAGCAGGTGATTTAATTCAAAGTGTTCCCCAAACGAATCAGAAAAAACATGATTGGTATAAAATTTGGAACGTAGGGAAGCAAACCTGACCGTGGACGAAAGCTGGAGCCAAATGGGCCCACCCCGAGGGCGGCCGACTGGGCGGGTGGCCCTCGGGGTTCGCTTCATCGTGCGTGATCTTTACGTCGTATATTCTCAAATATTTTTAGTGGTTCGCCGATATCCGTTAGTTTTAGTGCGTCGGTTGCCTCCCCCACACTAGATTCCTGTTATCTTCATTCACAACAAGGTGGAGACAAAAGAGGCAACACATATGCAATAATAAATATAACTAAAAACTTTATTTCGTCTTCATTAAGGCCTGAATTACAAGTATTGAAAAGAACTAAGATCGAACTAAACTTTAACTAAGCACTCTTGCAAACTAAAACTTTAAGCCGAGAGTCTAAATCACACTAGGCCTTTCGATGCTAAGATAAATCTCATCTAATCGACTCGCTTCTCTAGAGCGTCTAACTTTTTCTCTAGCTTATCCGTCCTCTTCTCTAGCGCACGAAGTCTATCTATGAGAGTGACAATGCTACTGCTCTGGACACGCTGGCAGTTTTGCAGAGATGCAATAATGTCGCGCTGAGTCTCTAGCTCTGTCTCTAAGTCTGCAACAGTCTTGCGACGCTTCCTTGGAGCTTCTGAGGAGGCGAGAGCTGCTTTCGGGGCTTCCTTCGGAGGGACGAACTTCACCTTGCTCGGGTGAGCACGGACTCCCTCAAAATACGAGCGCTCTCCAGTGCTATACTTAGCACAGACGATCTCCCCTTGCTTGTTGGTCTTCACTCCCATAAGCATCTCATTGTGCTTAGGAGGGAGGATCCTGGGTGCCTTTCGGGAGCTTCACAATAGGACCCTTTGGTGGAGGTCCATCAAGGAGCAAAGGCTTGGGTGCAACGATGAATGGTTGGGCGAAGTAGCTATGGCTGTGAGTTTGAGGTTTTGGAGGTATAGATGCTAGGGGTTTTGGTTCAGCAAGAACGATGGCCTTGGACTTAGGCTCCTCCTTTGGGATGGTGTTGAGATCAATCCCGAAGCGGATCAATCTCCTATCTAAGTTTTCTGGCTCTGGCTTCACCATTGCTGCGTAGCAAGCTTGATGCTAGGAGGAGGAGGCTTTAGATGGAATGAGGTTGGCCTAAGGCTGGGCTTCTTTATATAGGGGGGATGGAGAGGCATCTAAAGGGCATCTAAAGGGAATCTCGAGGAAGGAATAACGCGTCAACGTGATCTCAAAAACCCTAATCGGCAAAATTCCGAAAGAGGAGTATGGAAGGATCACGAATGCAAAAGCCGGCGGCGAATGGGGAGTCCTGGGTCGGCCGACTCCCCCCTTTGGGGCGGCCGACTCGGGCGGTGGGCTCCCTGCCCGGGGTTTTTCGCAACCTAATTAGCGTATTTTTGTTACTCGGAAAAATACCCCGGACCCCGAAACACAAAAAGTAAAAAGGTCGGGCCCAACTACCTAATTGAGAAAGAAGTTTAATTCATCTATTTCACCTATTTCTTCAATGGGCTCTAAAAATATTTTAAGACGTTGACCATTTACCTTGAATATTGTACCTTCGTTGTTGCGAGCGTAACGGCTCCATGCGATGATGAGCTTACTACTTTGAACGGTCCTTCCCATTTGCTTCGAAGCTTTCCTTGCCCAAAGAGTTTGACCTGGAATTAAAAAGTAATACCTTGTCTCTGCGGGTGTGAACTCCTTGATCTTGATTCTCTTGTCGTGCCATCTTTTCACTCTCTCTTTAAATATCTTAGCATTGTGATAGGCTTTCTCTCTCCATTCTTCTAATTCGAGATTTGCATCCTCCTCTTCTCTCCCGCTTCTAGGTCCATATTCCATTTCTTGATGGCCCGGTGAGCTTTGAATTCCAGCTCTACTGGCAAGTGGCGAAGTCTTTCCATAGACCAGTTGATATGGTGACATCCCAATGGGTGTCTTGTATCTTTGTTCGATATGCCCATAGTGCATCGAAGCTTGTCCTTCCATGCGGTTCCCATTTCATTCACTATCTTCGAAGAATATTCTTGATTTGCTTGTTTGATGTCTCTCGCTTGGCCACTTGTCCGAGGGTGATACGGAGTAGCAACATTATGACGTACCGTGCTTCAATAAGTATTGCTCGAAACGCTTGTCGATGAAATGTGATCCTCCATCACTTATGACTATCCTTGGGACTCCAAATCTTGGGAATATTATTTCTTCGAACATCTTCTTGGAGCTAAAATTATCTGCCTTTTTACATGGCAGAGCTTCGACCCATTTGGACACGTAGTCCTTGCTACAAGGATGTATTCACATTTCTTCGATGGTGGAAATGGTCCCATAAAGTCAATTCCTAGACGCCAAAAGCTCGATCGAAGATTGTTGATAAGTGGCATGGCGTCTCTTGAATTAATGTTGCCATGTCTTTGACAAGGACCGCATCTCCGAATGAAATCTTTTGTGTCTTCATACATTGTTGGCCGGAAAAATCCACATTGCCAAATCTTCGCATGTGTACGAACACCCCATAATGGCCCCCATATGGTGATGAGTGGCATCTTTCAATAATTTTGATTCCTTCTTCGTTGGCACACATCTTCGAGCGAGGCCATCGAGCACACTCGGAAGAGGTAAGGCTCATCCCATATGTGAGTACGACTCTCCTGGATAAGTTTCCTTTTGTTGCCTCCTGGTGGTACATAACTCCTGTAACCATAAAATTAACAATATCTGCATACCGGGGTCGATCTGTTGATTCCGTAGAGCATGTCATCCCGGAGTGCGTCATCGATGGGTAGTTCCCTGTGGTTTCTCAACCGCAATCTAGACAAGTGATCGGCAACGAGTTTTCTACTCCCTTTTTATCTTTTATTTCTAAGTCAAATTCTTGGAGTAACAAAATCCATCTTATCAAACGAGGTTTAGCATCTTTCTTAGTGAGCAAATATTTCAAAGCAGCATGATCAGTGTAAACAATCACTTTGGCACCCACTAAGTAGGATCTAAATTTATCAATAGCAAAGACAACAGCTAGAAGCTCTTTTTTGGTAGTAGCATAATTAAGCCGAGGTCTGTCAAAGTTTTGCTAGCGTAAGCTATTGCATGATGCTTCTTATCCTTAGTCTTGTCTAACACCTTCCTCCTAGCGTAGTCACTTGCGTCGCACATAATTTCAAAAGGTAGAGTCCAATCGGGGGTTGAATGATTGGAGCGGAGATAAGAGCTTTCTTAAGGATCTCAAATGATTGTAGCCGGGCATCATCAAAATCAAAAGGAACATCCTTAGCCAATAAGAGGGTAAGAGGTCTAGCGATGAAAGAGAAATCTTTTATGAATCTACGGTAAAAACCAGCATGGCCAAGGAAACTTCTAATTCCTTTTACATTGATAGGGGAGGTAGTTGCTCAATCACTTCTATTTTGGCTCTATCTACCTCGATGCCTCTTTCAGACACTAAGTGTCCTAGCACTATTCCTTCTCTAACCATGAAATGACACTTTTCCCAATTAAGGACTAAGTGTTTTTCCTCACACCTTTGCAAAACTCGATCTATGTTTTCAAGGCATTCATCAAAAGTTTTTCCATAAATAGAAAAGTCATCCATAAAAACTTCCATAATCTTTTCAATCATATCAGAAAATATAGACATCATACATCTTTGAAAAGAAGCTGGTGCATTACATAACCCAAAAGACATCCTACGGTAAGCAAAGGTTCCATAAGGGCATGTAAAGGTCGTTTTGTTTTGATCATTAGGATGGATAGGGATTTGATGATATCCAGAATATCCATCGAGGAAGCAAAAGTAAGAATGGTTGGCTAATCGCTCTAGCATCTCATCAATGAAAGGCAAAGGAAAATGATCTTTTCTTGTTGCCTTATTAAGCTTTCTATAATCTATGCACATTCGCCATCCGTGACGGTTCGTTGAGGGATTAACTCATTCTTCTCATTTTGGACAACAGTCATGCCTCCCTTTTTAGGCACAACTTGGACAGGGCCGACCCACTCACTGTGTGGCACGGGGTAAATAATCCCGGCATGCAACAGTTTTAAAACTTCTTTTTTAACAACTTCCCTCATCACATTATTGAGTCTACGTTGGGGTTCTCTAGATGGTGGACCATCGGGATCTGTGGGAATGTGATGGGTACAAAGGGCAGGACTAATTCCTTTGAGGTTCTGGAGTGAGTAGCCAAAAGCTTTTTGATGTTTTTCTAGGACGGCCATTAAGCGAACAGTCTGCTCCTGAGTGAGAGTATCACTTATGATGACAGGAGACTCTGGATCATTTCCTAGAAAGGCATATCTAAGACCGGCTGGTAAGGGTTTGAACTCAATAGGAGGCCTAGGTGGTAAAGTAAACTCATCATCTAAAGGTTCATTCTCAGAAGGGTCAGCTTCTTCTTCTATGAAGAATCTAGCTTCGTCTTCTAATTCTTGTTTAACTAGGAACTCTAGAGAGGTTCGCTCTAAATTCCTCCAATGGATCATAATGTGGATAAGGCTCGTTCATAGCATTTAAAGAGTGTGAAATGGACATTGCAAACTGAAGTTTCTTGCCTAAACAAATGTTAAGTTTCCCAGTTTGTCCTTCATAAAGAAGTCTTCTAAATGGTTGTCCTATCAACAGTGGAAATCCCCTATGTCAAAGACATATAAGCTTAAGTGGACGGGGTTCCTTCTACCCGAAGTGGTAGGACATGTAGGATTCCTAAACGGGGAAGAATTTGTTTTGAAAGATTTCTTATGAACTTCTTTGTTGGGGTTAATGTTATGTCTTTCGCAAATATTTTGCTAGTGTGGTAGACATGATATTTATATCCACAACTGGATTATAAAGAGCGTCTATGCGATCATTGTTAATCATGCAATGAATGGGAAGAGAAGATGAATTCAAACGAATTATTTCAGAGGAAAGCTCTGACTCTTCTAACCATTCATTGCTCATAACAGACACTAACTCTCCTGAGGTCTTTCCTGTTGGAATATCCTCATCAATATTGCATGGCTTGATTGGGTAATATTTGCCTTGTGGCTTCTTCACTTTGTGATAGTTGAAGATGTTTCCAAATTCGGAAAACAGATCAGGTTCAATATCTAGCATAAAATCAGGAAGTGGAATGTCTTCCTGGTCTTGCTCAAGACATGGGTTAGCTGAAGTGGATGGTGTATCTGGCAAAGGTTTGTCTTCAGCTACTTGAGGTTCTACTTCTAGGAGGTAGTCTAATTCTTGGATAGGATTTGGTCTAGGGTTGATCTTGCTTTCTCACAGAGATATGCAAGAATGATCCTCCCTGAAGTTATGTCGAGCAATTTTCTACTTGTCTCTACTCGAGACCTTTATAAAAGTGTTGTAAAAGAATGGGATCGGTAGACTAAGGTCCGGGCCTGATGCTAAAAGTGTAGTAAAACGATTCCAGGATGAGGCCAAAGATTCTTCAGGTTCTTGCTTAATAGTCAGAACCTTGACTCTAAGGTCGACGATTTGGGAGATGGGGTAGAAATCTAGACAAAAATTGGAGCGTAAGGATCCCCAATCCCCTTGTTGCTTACCTACAGCTTTATCATACCATTGTCTAGCTTTTCCCTTTAATGAGAAAGAAAATAGCTTCGAAGGAGGGATGCAAATCCCGGTGTCCACACCGGCCACATGGTCACGTTGTACCCAAACTTTGAACCTCTCAAATAAAAACTACATAAGAAATATACATATTCTTGAAAAAGAGTTTTGACTTCAAGTGCAAACAATTTTTAGGGTGTTTGATTTAATAAAAACGTCCCTAAAAATGATTTTTCATGAGACAACCCCAGCGATGCAGTAACAATTCAAAAACCGCCCTAAAAATCAATTTTGACCATCTCTAAAAATTGGTATATGTGGTAGTGTTTAAGTGTAATCTTATTTTGTTTGCATATTTTTTTCAAATGTTCTAAAATTTTGAAGTAAAGAGGACTTGGAACACACAACTAGTGCAGGGGGGTTTATTTTCTCCGACTAATTAATAGGGAGATATGCTAGTAGTTGTACGTTTCTTCAAGAGGCAATACAACATGTGAATCCATGAATGAAGAACAAGATTATCTTGAAATAGCAGTTTCCACCTAAAATGGACAACACTTGAATACATTCTTGACATTTATCGGTATAAAGCCGAGCAATTAAGTGTGGCCATATGCTACAAGTTATTTTATTAATATTTTAGTTTTTTTTATTGTTTTTCCTTGAATACGTAAAAGGTTTGTATATATTTATATTAAGATCAAGAAATTATGAAGGTTATAATGGTGCGTCATGACTGGCACGCTAGGGGGTAGTGAAGGTTTGCCCTCCCTAGTCCCTAGTTTATCTATTGTCCTATCGTTATCTTTTATAAACTAAGCAATAGCCGCAAGTGAACTCTTATTAGTAGTTTTATATGTTTTAACTTTAGATTTTTTTAATCTCAGAAAAAATTAAAAATTTTATTGTTAGGTCCTTATCACTTTGCTTGCTCAAGGGCCCCTTGAATTATACGCCCTGCCTGTAATATTCCAATCTCCACCGTGTGTTCTCTGATTATTTGTAGAAATAAAATGGAAGGCTACCAAAAAGAATTATATTCCTCAAATGATCTCTGTAGAACTCTCTGCAGTTCAATCAAGGTACCAAAAATCAAACTATCCTGATTTTGGTCAGCTTTGTAAAAAGTTTCGATATTTATACTAAAATGTAAGTATAGTTAGATTCACCATGAATATGTATTCATAATATATACTTGTTCAGTTCCATATATAAATATAAAATTCTTTTCATATGAAAACCAGTCAAAACTTCAGATAGTTGATCTGAAGATGGAGCTAGTATTGTATTTCTTTTGTCTTTTTTTTGAGCAAGATCTATAATTGCATTTGTTTTAGGAGCAAGGTAGTAGTATTATTCTGTAATTATTAGCGAGGCCGAAATAAGCCCAGTAGATTGTTGGGCCGTCCAATACTGCTGTTGGCATCCATTCCGACGACCAGCAGGCAGCTTCGCGCGGGCAGCCGCACCTCTCGCCGCCGGCGACAACCACCGGCGAAAAGGTCAGATCCCCCAGCTCCCTCCCCGCACGTCTACGAAATTCTACCCGCAGCCCGTCCTCTGGCCCAACTCCTCATCCCTCTCCACTCTCCTGGTGGTCGCTCAGGCGGCGGGAGCACGAGTAGCCCGCCGGTCGACGTCGCCCGCCCCGCGTCGGGCTGGGTCGGCTCCGCGTTCCCTCTTGCTTCGTCCCGGCGACTGCTCGTGCGCTTCCGCCGTATTCTCCACGCACCTCAAGGTTCCCGGATGCTAGAGCTTACGACTTGCGAGTGACGGAGTTGCCTTTGTAGCTTACTGCAGTCAAGGTGCTCGATGGAATGCCGCTGAGGTGAATGAATGCGTTGGTTAGTGTTGCTACTCCCCTCACGTGTCACACCATCGTTTTATGTTCAGCACTTCTATAGAGATGATTGGACCTTCAAACCACACTTTTCTATATTTTGTTTCCTATTTTTTTTTTTATCGAAACTTGTTTCCAATACCTTTTCTGTGTGCTTCTTTTTAAACTGTGGCTCAAGAAAATAGTTAGTGACTCTAAATGGTACCCCAGTCCCCATCCCAGGAAATGAGGAAATTATAGGATATCTACCATTAAAATCATGTCATTTTTTGTTTAGAAAACTGCGTGTGACTAGCAATCTGATCAGTGTGTGATTGTATCCTCCAATTTTTTAAGACTGCTAATTCTCCCCCAAACTGAAAATACTGATCCACATAGGACGTGGTTTCTGTAGACGCTTCCAAGCACAGCTGAAGTTACATAAAAACTAGGAACATATCTAATGCTGTGGATGGAATTTCTAAGAGATATCAAACCTCTTGTTTCATAAGCAAATACTAGCACTATACATTTCTGGATTTTGGAGCAGTTTTCAAGTTGCTTTCTTTATCTTAGGTATTCATCCAAAGTAAGGCTTTGACAAGAAATGTGCTTTCTTCCCAATGGTTCATATAATCAGATATCATCAGGCAAAGGCTGCATTTTCCTGTTATATCTTTAGCTGCTGGGCACAGGCCTTCTGCACAATGTTAGCCCTCTCCATTTGTGGTTTCTGACTGCAAATGCTTAACCTCCTTGTGTTTCTGAATCTTGTTTCTGAAACCTATTGCTACAACAACAGAGAGTACTCCATGCTGTTTGTTACTGAATCTTGTCTCTGTTGATGAACCTGTTTGTTTCTGAATCACAGACAGTACTCCATGCTATTATCAATTGTCAGGTTTCATTCTACTACGAAGTTTCTCTGTTGTCATGGCATATGATGGCAATTATTCCATGACACTGGCAAACAAACAAGTCATGTAGCCTCTGGATCAGGCTTTTGGTTTCAGATTTTGTATTGGTGCCGTCCGGTCATCCCATTTGTGTAATAAGAGAAGTCTCAATGGGTCTGCCCATTATGTATGGATAGATACTATGTGCACGTGCTAGATGATATTTTCTGTTATTCTTTCATAGTCTGAAGCCTGCAAACTTGTTAGTTCTATCTAGTAGCCCATTTACTAGCTTTACTATCTTTTACAGTTTTCTGTTGCCATCGCCTTCTCTCTTTTATCAGCAGCTTCACCTGAGTGCAAAGGGTTTAGTAGCTAGCGTACTTGCTGATCACTTTTCCATTCCTAATTTGTTGTCGACAGATGAAGCTTCATCTTAGTGCAAAGGCTTTAGTAGCTAGCATACTGGCTGATCACTTTTCCATTGCTAATTTGTTGTCGACAGATTAATTCAGCAGCACTGTGTCCCTACTTGAAGCCACTATCGAGTGCAAGTTGCTGCAGAAGGGAGCAAGCAAAGGGAGATGAAGTTCAGAGTCGTTTGCAGGAAGCTGTATGACTACGTGCGGTACGACCTCAAGGAGATCGCCTTCCCGTCGTCGCTGCCGGACCCTCCTCACATCAAGAAGCGGCCCAAGCTCACATGGCACAATCACTGGTGCATCTTCAAGGAGGCCACCCGGCTGTACTGCGCGTCATGGGTCCGGGACATCGGCCCTGACCTCCAGGCCCAACGACTACAAGAAGGAAGCCGGGACGAGGAGGAGCAGTCATCCAATGCCAACCCCAGCTCTGGCAGTGACAAGAAGGGGAAAGCGAGCGGCGAGCCAACTTTGCTGGAGGACCTTGCTATTGCCGCTAGGGGTGGTGCGGAGACGCTGAAGCCTGCCCTGCGGCGGATCTACATGACCCGCGCATCCACGTACACCGACGCGATGAAGAATTTCGTGGAGACGTATCAGGAGGGGCTCAAGGACCAGCTGCAGGAGAAGGCTGATGGTGGAGAAGGTGGTGGTGGTCGTCAGCAGCAGCAGGGGCAGGGCGATGAGGCATCAAAGCCACCGCCACCATGACATCACGATAGTGTTCTGCAAGTGATGACATCAAGTACTTGTTTCAGTTCATCCACCTACCCAAAATAGAACAAGATGGTTTGGCTAGCACGGTAGAGTGCAGACCAAGTAGAACAAGATGGCACTGTAGAGTGCAGACCCGGTTGGCACTGCAGTAGGGAGTACTTGAGTTTTGCCTGATTTATTTCTACCAAACTCAATCTGGGTCCTGCCGAACTACCTGTAGGTTTTGTCTGCTGGTGCCTATAATGATGTGTGATCCTCGTTGCTCTCCAGCCTGTTCCTACTTGCTGATTGGATTGTGTTTGCTTGCGCCTTTTTTTTGGGCTTAGTAGGCAAGCTTAGATGAGTCGATATCTTACTTTTGTTTGACAAATTCTGCACGATTGCTGTACATAGCAATGATTATGGCATGTGAACTGAAGCAGTTAGTAGTTGGTTGTGTACTCCTTTTTTTGGAGCATTGGTTAAGCGAAAGCGATTGCTGCCTATTTTTTAATTTCTTCGTTAGTGAAATGACATGCAACTATTGTTGTCGATGAAATGAAACTCTAGTTCGCTGCAGCCAATTATTTTGGCCGTCAATGAAACCACTGGAACTGGTCAGTGCATGAGACACAAATAGATCTAGCAAACATTTTGACGCTTGGGACATTTACTCTGAGAAAGCAACTTTTCGTAAAATCTTAAATCCATGCAATAGATCATGCTGGTGCATGAGCAGCTCCCAAGCGACGAATGGCATCGACGATCCTGTGGCGTGTCAACTGATCATCCTACGATGTGTCAATCACGGTTGGTATGCCTTTCGATGCAAGAATTGTGTTCCCTAACATCCAGCGAAAGTAAAACAAGGGGTTGAAAAAGCGGACACGGGGACACGATGCGGACCGACACGTCTCGGGCGACCCCGTGGCGACGGAGGCGACGGGCGGCGCGCTCCCCCACCGACGAGATCCAGGCCGGACTCACCGCCGAGAGCTGGGGGCCTGTCACGCCGCGAGAGAAGCCAGCTCCGCAAGGGCCCGCCGGTCGGCCGTCGAACAGCCGACGGGAGACGTGGCTCGACCTCCGGAGGGCGGTGTCCGGAGCTAGGGCTTGGCGAACCCGGGTTGAGGAACGACCCAAACCCACCTACCCGCGAGAAGAGGAGGACGAGATCCAAGAATTCTGGGGGCAATTGTGGTATTTCCCTGGATCTCGAAACCTACCCCCTCCACCATCTTCTTCCCCCGTTCGCAGGGTTCCAGCGGCGGCGCGCTGGGTCCGCCGGGATCAGCCGAGGGGGGAAGCAATCCAACCACCAGATTGCCAACCGGTGAGAGAGGGAGATTGCCGGAGCCAAGATCAGACGAAGTTCAAGGTTGAAGAGATCTGTTGGGGCGACTTCAAGAAGAGAAGCTGCGCCCAGGTTGTCAAGGGAGCGATGGCGAATCGAGGGAGAGCAGGAGGGACAGGACCAAGGCCGGAGGAGGAGTGGGGGTGGAATGGCGGTTGGAACCAAGTACCCCGCCGCCGCCGCAATTCTTCGGGTCCACCACCTCGGCCCAGATGGTTTCTTCCCTAACCCAAACCTTACGAGATGATGCCGCATATGCGGGGCTATGGCGGCGGTTTGAGGGGAGACCGAGGAGGAGGAAACCAAGGTAGGGGAAGAGGGAGGAACCAAGCAAACAAGGGCGCCTCAAAACCAAAATCCTCCTCGACCTGGGCCTGGGCATGAGCAGGGAGGAGAACAGAAGGCTGTTGGGAATAATTCTGCTACCTTGGCTGCTGAGAAAGGCAAGGCAGAAAGTTCAAAGGAGAGCCCTCTGTTTGCAGTTTGCTTCAAGTGTGGATTGGTAGGTCATCTGAGCTCTAATTGCAGTAGTCCTAAGGTGTTGTTAACACCAGAATTAATAGAGTTGCTGAAGGAGTTCAAAGATTGTTTTGCTTGGGATTACACGAGAGATGCCTGGATTGGATCGATCAATTGTTGAGCATAAGTTGCCTATAAAACCTGGATTTCGTCCCTTCAAACAACCTCCACGAAAAATTTATAAAGAGGAGGTATTGGCCGATGTAAAGAAAGAAATTGAAAGACTGATTGAAGCAAACTTTATTCGGCCATGCAGGTATGCAGAGTGGATTTCAAACATAGTACCTGTGTACAAAAAGAATGGGAAGATGAGAGTATGCATAGATTTCAGAGATCTCAACAAAGCTACTCCCATGGATGGTTACCCAATGCCAGTTGCCGATTTACTAGTGGATGCGGCAGCAGGGTATGAAATCATCAGCTTTATGGATGGCAATGCCGGCTACAATCAGATTTTCATGGCGGTTGAAGATATTGCAAAGGCGCATTCGGATGTCCTGGCCACATTGGATTGTTTGAATGGATAGTAATGACATTTGGATTGAAGAATGCTGGTGCAACTTATCGAGAGCCATGAACTATATCTTTCACGAGTTGATCGGCAAAATTGTAGAAATTTATATTGATGATGTGGTAGTCAAATCCGAGAGACCATGAAGGACATTTAGCCGATTTGAGGAAAACTCTGGAGTGCACGAGGAGACATGGCTTAAAGATGAATTCAAATAAGTGTGCTTTTGGAGTCTCGGCTGGTGAGTTCTTGGGGTTCTTGATCCACAAAGGAGGGATAGAAGTTGGGAAAAAGAGCATGGAAGCAATAGACAAAGTTGTGCCCCCAACTAACCTTACAGAGTTGCAATCATTGCTAGGCAAGATCAATTTCGTGAGAAGATTCATATCCAATTTATCAGAAAGAGTATTGCCTTTCTCTCCATTGTTGAAGCTCAAGAAGGATCAGAAATTTGTCTGGGGTGACATACAGCAAAAGGCTTTTGATGAGATCAAGCAATATATGAAGGCACCACCAGTGTTGGTACCTCCACAACTTGAGAAGCCTTTCAAGCTGTATGTGGCGGCCGATAGCCTAACAATAGGATCGGCCCTTATGCAAGAGTTTGATGGAAAAGAGAGGGTAATAGCTTACCTTAGCCGAAAACTGCTAGATCCTGAAACAAGGTATTCGGCTATAGAAAAGCTCTGTTTGTGTGTTTATTACTCATGCACAAAATTTTGGCACTATTTGTTAAATGCCGAATGTGTGGTGATATCTAGTTTTGATGTAATTAAACACATGTTGTCAATGCCGATTTTAAATGGAAGAATCGGCAAATGGATATTAGCACTGTCAGAGTTTAATTTAAAGTATGAGTCGGCAAAAGCAGTGAAAGGACAGGTAATTGCCGATTTTATTACTCAACATCGTGATTTATCTGTTGATATGGTTAATATTGCCCCATGGGCATTATTTTTTGATGGATCATCATGCGACAAAGGTGGTGGTGCTGGTATTCTTTTGGTATCCCCACGAGAAAAGACATTTGAGTTTGCTTTTTCAATTGAATATCCTGTCACTAACAATCAAGCAGAGTATGAAGCTTTGCTTAGAGGGCTTCGGCTGTTAATAGAAGTGAAGGCTGTTGCTGTTGAAATATTTGGTGACTCTGAATTGGTGATCAATCAATTGACAGGGCAATATGAATGCAAAAACGATATATTGCAAGAATATCATGAGCAATGTCAGGAACTTTTGAAGAGCTTTTCAGTAGTAACTTTGCATCATATACCCAGAGAGCACAATGGAGGAGCAAATAGATTAGCTCAAGTTGCTTCTGGATATCGGGAAAATCATGAAGTTTATGCGGCAGAAGAAGGTGCTTTCAATTTTGATCAGATGAATGATGACTGGAGAAGTGACATTATCAGTTATCTGAAAGATCCATCTCAAAAAGTTTCCCGAAGGCTCAGGTATAAGGCCCTTAAATTCGTACTTCTTGATGATCAGTTGTACCACAAGTCTATAGATGGAGTGTTGCTCAAGTGCTTGAGTCAAGAAGAGGCTAAGAAGATTATGTTTGAAGTTCATGAAGGAGCTTGTGGTGCACATCAGTCGGCCTACCGAATGAAATGGATAATCAGAAGGACAGGGTACTTTTGGCCAACTATGTTGGAGGATTGCTTTGAATATTACAAAGGGTGTCGAGATTGTCAGATATTTGGTAATGTTCAAAGAGCACCTGCATCTGCTCTGAATCCAATAATCAAACCATGGCCGTTCAGAGGATGGGGTATAGATTTAATTGATGAGATCAATCCTCCATCTAGCAAAGGACACAAATTTGTGTTGCGGCAACAGATTATTTCACCAAGTGGGGTTGAAGCTATCCCTTTGAAAAAGGTCACATCGAGAAAATATGATCAGTTTTGTCAAAGAACATATAATTCATAGGTTTGGGATCCCACAGAGACCATTACAACGATCGGGGGACTCGAGTTCACTTACGAGAGTTTTGTGACTTTGCCGAAAGCATGGGGATAAGGTTGTATAATTCTTCTCCTTATTATGCACAAGCCAATGGCCAAGCGAGAGGCGTCGAATAAGATCATGATCAAGATTATCCAGAAGAAGATCGATGAGAAGCCAAGGAGATGGCACTTGGTCCTTAATGAAGCATTGTGGGCTTATCGAATGGCTTGCCATGGATCCACACAAGCATCTCCATATGAGTTGGTTTATGGACATAATGCTATAATGCCTTGGGAGTTGCAATCAAGATCAAGGAGAGTTGAGTTACAAAAGGACCTGACAGAAAAAGATTATAAGGATTTGATGAAGGATGAATTGGAGGATTTGCATTTAATTCGTCTTAAAGCTTTGGAGAACATCGAGAAGAATAAAATGCGTGTTGCTAAATACTACAACAAGAGAGTTAAAATTAAGCAATTTGCAGAAGGAGAATTGGTTTGGAAAACGATATTGCCAATTGGCACAAAGGATAAGACATTTGGCAAATGGTCACCAAATTGGAAAGGACCTTTTCGGGTTGTCAGTTGTGCACCTGGTAATGCATATATATTGAAAACATTATTTGGAGAAGAACTTACTAGAGCCATCAATGGCAGATATCTTAAGAAGTTTTATCCAAGTGTCGAAGTTGGATCTTAATTGTGACTATGACGTAAACGTGGTATAGCCGATTGAATAAAATCGCCTTCAGAGCAAAGGAAGGAAGTTGGAGAGAAATAGCCGATATTATTATATCGCCTCTAGTGCAAAAATAGCCGATATCGTGTGTATCGTCTTCAGAACAAAAATAGCCGATACAGTTGTATCGCCTTATAAGTGAACAGTTTGATCTTATCTCTCAGCTGTTAG
The DNA here is from genome assembly GCA_018135685.1 of Themeda triandra. NCBI lineage: Eukaryota > Viridiplantae > Streptophyta > Magnoliopsida > Poales > Poaceae > Themeda > Themeda triandra. Next base: position 60,430 of record JAENPR010001694.1, read on the forward strand.
GTTTATCGGGAGAAGATAAAGAGAATTGAAGAGCTACGTTACAAAACGTCAAGTCATGGAGCAGTGCCAAGATCTAATCGGCTAAGACGACGTTATGCGTTCGGGAAAATGTCATTCGGGAAAACTGTTGCAGTCGAAATGCCAGCTAAGGGGCAAGAAAATTCGCAAGAACGAACGTGATTGCCAGAACGCTATTGCAGCAAAGACAGACAAAATCAAGGAGACGGCCAACATTCTTCATTTAAAAATTTTTGTTTACAACCGCGCCGATCCTAATACAAGCTACTCCTCTTCCTCGGTGAAGAGCTTGTTGAGGACGGACTCCGGGTTGGTGGCGTTGGCCATGGCGTCGGCGTGGTTGTCGTACCCTGCCAGAAGGCCCTCGATGCCGTCGACCTCATGGGGAAGCCCGCCCCGGAAGCCGGTTGGCATCGGAGCGTAGTCATCCCCGGTCCAGGACGACATCCCCGCCAGACCAAGCGCGGTGCCGAGGCGCACGCCATGAAGAGCAGCCTGATCGATCTGACCAGGCACCGCCTCGAGGCGATCTGCCAGGGTCACTGTTGACATTTCTAACGCCACTCAGTGTTAGGTTGTCATCCCCAACATGGCGCCAAAAATGCTGGTACTAAATAATGCAACTGCTACTAGAAATAAACATGGGATCCGCAAGCGCACGAGATAATACCGATGTAGCATTTTAACCGGGAGTAATCCAGGTATCGTTATTTATATTTTTACCCCGGGGAAGGGAATGCCTTTGGATAATGAGTGATGAGCAATGCACATGTAATGGAGAGCTTAACCTTGTCCGTATCAATCATCTCATACGGGGTAAGTGTCACATAAAATATAGGAATGAATGATAAATGACATAAGATAAATGAGAGCATTTAGCCACATAAAATAATAGTAATAAGCCATCTCAACTTAGCACTCTAAGCTTATAACACTAGCATGGACTAGGACGATCTAGGGTATAATCCTATGTTATTCTAACTACAAAGTCAAGCATACAATGATTAGTGCAAGAACATCTAGCAATCATGGCGGGAAAAGGTTACACCTATGCATAGTGATATTACCGAGAAGACAAGAGACATAGCAATGACTTCAATGTAATAGGTTGTTCTACTAAGACCTACCAACGGGGATGGAATACAAAGGACTAAACGGCTGTCACTTCCGCGATCTACCACACGACCGGCCAATAGGGTGTAATCGCGGATAAATACGGTCTAGGCACCACGCCTACACAATATTTACCACTTACCCATCGATCTAATGAGCAAGCGCTATACGATCCTATGCATAAACATAATTCTAGTCCAACTATGCTAAACATATAATCAAAGTAAACTAAGAACAATATAATTGAGAATATAATCAAATAGAGCAAAGTCAAGTACGATATAATAGAATAGAATAAAGTACTACTCATAGTATCACGAACAATGATGAATATTACAAGAATGTAGAGGGGAATTACCAAGAACTCCGACAGATCCGGACTCCAAGCTAGGCTTGATTCCCTCTAGATCTATTCCTATGTAGCTATGCTACTAAACTATGGAGCTCTAATTGAGATGGTGGCTCTGGCTTCTCTGAATTCTGATGAGAGAATGAACTCTTGAATGAATTAGGGATTAGGGTTTCACCCAGGGGCCAGGGGCTCTGAATATATAGCCCCCTAGGATTAACCACAGCCCTCGGATCAAACCGACCTAAATGGACGATAATTATTCATCCTCAAAGGCGGTGGAGGCAGGATCCACGAGACTCCACCGATTGGTGGAGGTGGGGAGTCGGCCGACTCCCCAGGTCGGTCGGCCGCTGCCCGCCCACCCCGGGTGGGCCCCAGCTTCGGGGTTTGCCTTGGAGTCTTCTAGATTATACAATTTTACCCGTTCGGTCTTTATCTCTATGTAATCATGACATGTGGGCCTCCTTTGGTTCTCTTTCGATAACCCCTGCGAGAAATAGACAATCACCAAAACTCGTGGAATTCATCGAGTGTAACCCCTATATCTAACGGGTGAACTCATATTAGTCCTTTCTCTTGCTGCGTTGACGGTATAAAATTGATACTTAAGGACCGTCAACAAACTCCCCCAAGCTTACCTTTTGCTCGTCCCTGAGCAAAGATAGACTCAGTGATGGATCAGGAGTTGCTACAATACTTTCACTCCTCACAAGTACACATGCGTTCAAACAAGAACTCTCCTCCGGATTAGAGTGAACTATCGACTCAAAACTTACTCATATTACCTTTCACCATGGGGCTTGTAACCGTCACTTGGGTCTTGAGTAGTTGAAAGATAGAACGGTCAAGTCAAGCGCCATGTTTCTCGCTCTTTGATCAACTATTATCCCGGAGTTTTTGTAAGGTTTTGAAATAAAGCTCGAGTTCCTTATATGAACCTTTCAAGTCTCTCATTTGTGGTATTTCGGATCCTCTCCAAGGCATGAGTAGTGTATGCCTTCTCTCTTCTCTCGAGAATATGTGGTATTTATGGAACTAAGGCATAGTGGAAAGTGCCTTCTCTCTCTCACCCTACTTTCTAATAGGCTTATGTGGAGCTCATAGGTGGGGAGACACTCAAACTCACTTGCATATATTGCACGGTTAAGACATGGATCCAATAGGAACTAAAATAATAATAAAGTCATATGTGCATGTGAATGAGGAAATGGAATGGATGATAAGGAAATGATAGGATGATGATGATAAGGAAATGATTATGAGGGGTACTCAACTGGTGAACATCTACTTCTACACTTGCTCCTTTGGGGATAACATGACTCCCTTTATTCGGAAACCTTGAAACTTCTTGAACTTCTCAAAAACTTCTTGAAACTTCTTGAATGGAAGGACTTGGCTACTCTTTCTTTTTCTCTTTCTTCTTCTTCTCTTTTTTTTTCTCTTTTTTTTCTCTCTTTTTTTTTTAGAGCAACCAATCCTCTGAAAACGAAACTTTAGCACAGGGAGTGTACAACTTGAAATGATAGTAACTGGAGCTTTTATGTAGGCAAATAGAACGGCGATGATTATGTCTAGATGTTCACTCCCAGGATAAGAGTAAAACCTTTCTGGATGAAGTGAAAATGAATGGTGTATGTATATGTGGATGGATGGATGGATGCGTACTCCCAGTGTAAGAGCAGCATAAGTGCGTATCTCCAGGGTAGAGATAGCACAGTAAATGGTGAATGCGTACTCCTAGGATAGGAGCAGCATAAGTGCGTATCTCCAGGGTAGAGATAGCACAGTATGTGGTGGATATGGATCTATATGTGGGTGGTATTTCTAGAAACAGAAGTAGCACAGAATGAATGTAACATTTATAAAATGGGTGCATGCTTCTGAGGACAGAAGTAGCATAGATCAACGGATGGAGAACACATAGTATTGACTTTAACTGCATGACTAATTCCTTATGGGTCCACAGCATAACCACACTCAATGTCTATAAAGTCTACACTCAAACCTACAATATGATCTATATAAACGAGATGGGTTTTCCTAATCTAGTAAGCATGAATATATGGGCTGTGGTAGGAATTTGAACTCTCATCATAAAGGAACTCATCATGCAGGAATTTAATATTTTTACGAGATAAATTCTCGAACTCTAGTATCTCTAGGAACAAGATGGACAGACGGCTCAAAACCTTCCCGTCAACCACCTAGACTTAGATCAAGTGTTCGCTACCCACAAGTTTCAGTTCGAGCAAATCTCAAATCTAAACGGTTGTGTCGTAACTCGGGAGAGTGCAAGGTTGAAAACTAGGTACTTGAAAGGAATTACAGACAGAGCAACTATTCATCATCTCCATGTAAAGTTTATTCTAGGGATCACTTTTAAAGACAGTTGCAAGAGCTCTCCAAAAGTAGAAAAGATAAATAAGGAAATCTTTAAGGTTTCTATGGTTATGCATCTTTTTTAGTTGTTTTAACAAAGCATACTTTAAGAAAGCATAATTAGATAAATTGGAAACACTTAGCTTGGTACACGGGGATGCTCTCCCCAAAGGTTTGGATGTTGACATAGTCCGCGATGTTTGCGACGGAGCACTCGAAGACGTTCTAGTCCTCGGGAGTGTCGTAGATAGTTGTTGGAGACGGCATTCAATTGTCGCGGGCAGCACTCCGACGGGGGTGGATGTCCTTCGCACATTAGCTCTTCATGATCCTTGATGTTACGTGAAGCTCAAATAGACAACAAAGCTTGTGGAACTAATTAAGTGTTAGTGACAAAAACCTCTAGGCTTTAGTTGTCTAGAACTTTCCTAACTTAGACTTGTTCTAACGGGATCACAAGAAATATTTTTATCTTTTTATTATTTAAGGAATGAGACGGGGAAATAAATATGATGAGAAATTATTTTTTTGTGCCACCACGGTGAATGATTATCCACATGGGGCTTAACAATTTTCGGGATGCAAATGCAAAACATCTTTATTTTCTTTTCTAATGCGGAGATAAAGAGTAAAGATGCAACTAAGATGCATGTAGGGAAATAAGTATGCTAAGGTAAAAATGTAGTCTGAAAAGTAATTGCTGATAAATACCAAGTTACCTCTTGGCGCGGCGTTCGGTGGTTTTAAGTCCTCCGAACAGGGACTTGTCATATTCGCTCATTTTTCAAGGGGCGCATTGGGCGCGCCTCGATGATGTCGCCTCGTGTGTAGGAGTTGATTCTGATTTTTCTTTTACCTTCCATACCTTCTTTGTTGGAGAGGGTGACCTTGAGGAGGAAGTTTCTTGGGGCACTTGGTTTTCTTCTGGTAGCACCTCTTCGGGTTCTTCTACAATGTTCTTCTCTTACGGGTATCGATCTCCATATCTAAACACTTCTCCTCATAGTTGGCCCATCCATACGTAGTGATGTTCTTCTTGTTCGCGGCAGGGTGCCTTCTCCTTGTTCTGTTCTTCTTGGGCTCCTCGGTGATTATATAATTATTGTTAAAGTAGCGGCGTACCTTCTCGGTGGGAAAGTGGAAATGAATCTCTCCTGTCCCAATATAGATGATAGCTCGGTGGTGTTCGGGAATGGTCTTCCTAGGATGATTGGAGGATCATAGTCATCTCCCATGTCTATGACTAGGAAGTCCGTAGGGACATAATGGTCATCTATCTGGATGAGGACATCCTTCACTTCTCCTTCGACGAAGCGGAATGTCCGGGTCCGGCATCTGCGTTTGTGCATAGGTAGGCTCCAAAGGCATAGTGCCATATAGATACTCATAAGTTACCTTGGCCATGATGTTGACGCCGATCCGGTGTCACAGAGCAGCTTTATTGAAAGAGCTTCGTTGATGGAGCATTGAATGGTGAGGACACACAGGTCATCCTTCTTGATCGACGTGGGGACCCGAGTAAGTGGTCATGCTCCTTATGGACTGCGGTGACCATCCTCACCGTCTCCGTCTTCTTGGTCTTCTTATTCTTGTTCTTGCTCTTCTTAGCTAGATTCTTCTTCTTCTCACCGTTCTGTTGATTGGGGTGTCTTTGGAACGGCACTCTGTTTTTGAAGAAGAAGGTTTCTCTCTTGCCCTTGATGTTGAAGATGATCTTGGCGGTGTTGGCATACATGATGGCTCCAGCGGTGTTCAAGAATGGTCGTCCCCGAATGACGGGGACCTTTCATCACCGCTGTATCCACTACCACGAAGTCTGCGGGGACATACGAGTTGCCTACTCGTACACATATGTCTTCAAGTACTCCCAAAGGAACACGAAGTGACCGATCGCAAGCCGTAAGCACATGTTTGTGTATGCTAAGGGGCATCGAATAACTTCTCATATATCACTCTTGGCATAATGTTGATGCTTGCACCGAAGTCACAGATTGCCTCATTAAAGTTAGTACTTCCAATGGAGATCGGAATGGCGGTCTCCCTGGATCGCCCTTCTTGATTGGCGAGTTGAGTCAATCCGTGACCCCTTCGATGGATCACTCCGGCTATCTTCTAAATTGAATATATCAACAAGATTTGCGGTTTCGAGCTCTTCGGGTTGTCCCGCCGGTTTACCTTGGCCGGTGGAAGGAGCAAGGTTGACAAGTTTGTTGTACGTGACTCAAGTATCTTGTTGAAGCGAGCGACTCTTGATGTCATTGGAAAAGCCATCCATTCTGTTCTTGAGTGTCTCTAGGACCTTGTCATTTGATGTCGGCTTCTTGGACAGATTGTCCATCATCTTGCCTTGATTCGGCACTAACTCTCTCAAAGGCGGCCGGTTGTAATTATTGTAAGAGTTTGTTACCTTGATAGTTGCTGAATAATTGCCCGAGTAGTTAGGCCTCTGCTTTGTTGATTCCAACCTTGATTCGCCGAGGACGGTAGTAATTGTTGTTGTTGTTATTGAGGTAGTTCACGTATATGCATGTGTGCCCAGTCTCTCCACACTCTTCACATGTCATGCGAGCATCATGTATATGCATGACTTCTTTCTTCTCTGGGACTCTCTCATCGAGCCTCTTCATTAGCAAATCCATTTTGGCAGACAGCATGTCTACCTCTTTCAGCTGGTGCATTCCTCCACCTCTCTTGCGGGTCCGAGTTCTTTCTTCACTCCGGCCTTGGTTGGATGCCATCTTCTCCACAAGAGTGTGGCACGAGGAATAGTGAGTGATAAGAATGCACCTCCGGCAGCGGCATCCATCGTCTCACGTGTCTTTGTTGCTAAGCCCATGGTAGAATGTACGCATAAGCGGCCAATTCTCCATGCCATGATGAGGACACTCGAGGATGTAATCTTGAAAGCGCTCCCAAGCTTCGGGACGAGTCTCATCATGGTGTTGCTTTGAAAGCTTGATATCTTCCCACGAAGAGCATTTGTTTTGCCCATGGGGAAGAACTTCGCCAAGAAATTGGTGGAACATAGTGCCCACGTAGGATTCTTCTCCTTATTGGCGTAGAACCACCGCTTCGCTCTCCCCAAGAGTGAGAATGGGAAGAGGCGAAGTAGTATAGCATCTCTCGGGGACATCCTTGATAGTGAATGTGCTACAAATCTCCGGGAAGTGTTGGAGATGAGCACTAGCATCTTCATGGGCCTTCCCATTAACCGGCTTGCTTGCACCATGTTGATCGGCGCGAGGCTTGAGCTCAAAAGCTCCTTCGATGTCCGGTTTGGTCCAAAGGCGAATGTTATCCGTAGTGGGAGCCGAGAACTCGCGGAGTGACTTGTGCGCCATGGCTTCAAACGCTGGTGTCAAGTCTCGAACGAAAGGTCGACTTTACGCTTCCGACAAGCTTCCAAGTTGAGTTGATGATGATGATTGATTGGTCTTCTTCAACTTGCTTCGGCCTTCCCGATTAAAGCTTACGGATTGTCAATATAATTATCGGGAAGAGTAGTCTTGATTACCCCGCATAAAATACAAAAGTAGACAAAACAAGGGTAATCCTGTAGAGATGGGTTAGTATGAAAAAGACTACTCGATCACATTATCTAGTGCAATGCTTGCTCATTATCCATTGGCTTTCAACCTTCCGGCAACGGCGCCAAAAATGCTTGTTGACATTTCTAACGCCACTCGGTGTTAGGTTGTCATCCCCAACATGGCACCAAAAATCTTTGGTACTAAATAATGCAACTCGCTACTAGAAATAAACATGGGATCCGCAAGCGCACGAGATAATACCGATGTAGCATTTTAACCAGGAGTAATCCAGGTATCGTTATTTATATTTTTACCACCGGGAAGGGAATGCACTTTGGATAATGAGTGATGAGCAATGCACATCTTTGTAATGGAGAGCTTAACCTTGTCTCGTATCAATCATCTCATACGGGGTAAGTGTCACATAAAATATAGGAATGAATGATAAATGACATAAGATAAATGAGAGCATTTAGCCACATAAAATAATAGTAATAAGCCATCTCAACTTAGCACTCTAAGCTTATAACACTAGCATGGACTAGGACGATCTAGGGTATAATCCTATGTTATTCTAACTACAAAGTCAAGCATACAATGATTAGTGCAAGAACATCTAGCAATCATGGCGGGAAAAGGTTACACCTATGCATAGTGATATTACCAGAGAAGACAAGAGACATAGCAATGACTTCAATGTAATAGGTTGTTCTACTAAGACCTACCAACGGGGGATGGAATACAAAGGACTCAATGGAACTGTCACTTCCGCGATCTACCACACGACCCGGCCAATAGGGTGTAATCGCAGATAAATACGGTCTAGGCACCACGCCTACACAATATTTACCACTTACCCATCGATCTAATGAGCAAGCGCTATACGATCCTATGCATAAACATAATTCTAGTCCAACTATGCTAAACATATAATCAAAGTAAACTAAGAACAATATAATTGAGAATATAATCAAATAGAGCAAAGTCAAGTCCGATATAATAGAATAGAATAAAGTACTACTCATAGTATCACGAACAATGATGAATATTACAAGAATGTAGAGGGAATTACCAAGAACTCGACAGATCCGGACTCCAAGCTAGGCTTGATTCCCTCTAGATCTATTCCTATGTAGCTATGCTACTAAACTATGGAGCTCTAATTGAGATGGTGGCTCGGCTTCTCGAATTACGATGAGAGAATGAACTCTTGAATGAATTAGGGATTAGGGTTTCACCCGAGGGCCGGGGGCTACGAATATATAGCCCCTAGGATTAACCACAGCCCTCGGATCAAACCGACCTAAATGGACGATAATTATTCATCCTCAAAGGCGGTGGAGGCGGGATCCACGAGACTCCACCCGATTGGTGGAGGTGGGGAGTCGGCCGACTCCCCCCGGTCGCCGGCCGACGCCCCACCCCGCAGTGTGGGCCCCGGCTTCCGGGTTTGCCTTCTCGGAGTCTTCTAGATTATACAATTTTACCCGTTCGGTCTTTATCTCTATGTAATCATGACATGTGGGCCTCCTTTGGTTCTCTTTACGATAACCCCGAGAAATAGACAATCACCAAAACTCGTGGAATTCTGTCAGTGTAACCCCTATATCTAACAGGTGAACTCATATTAGTCCTTTCTCTTGCTGTGTTGACGGTATAAAATTGATACTTAAGGACCGTCAACAGTCACCCCCTGGGCGTTCACGTGGTTGGCCGCCGCTGTCGCCGCCAACCTCAGGCGGTCCAGCTCCGCGTTGAGGTCTGCAAAGGAAAAACAAGACGGGACAAAGTGAGTAAAGCGAGATCAAGAAAACGGAAATCAAGCAATGGCGAGAAGAACAAGTGCGGTGATGGTCTCCGTCATCGCGGCAAGTGTCCTCCCACTCCAAGCGGGCGATCCCAAACTTCTTGGTTTCTTCACCAAGAAGCTCCATCGCCTCGTCCCTCTCGCGGCGGTACGCGGCGGCGTCGTAGCGGCTGTACGCCGGGATTTCCTCGTCGTTCCTGTCCCATATAGGGCGGTACGAGAGGCGGACCCGATGAGGCCGAGGCGGAAGCCCGATGCCGGAGCGGGAGGAGCCGGGCCGGAGCCGGAGCCGCGCGCGGGACAGTGCGTCAAACGCCGCGGCCGGCGCCAGAAACGCCATTGGCCGGTGCGATCCTCGCCGTCCTACAAGCAAGGTGCAATCAAGATCGGCTAAACAAAAAGAAACCGCAAACGAGATAAGGAAGTTATCTCTTTCTGCAGACGGCGGCCACCACGGCTGCTTCCCTCCGCCGCATCTGCCGCAGGAGCAGGAGCGGTAGCGGAAGGAGGAGTGTGAGTGCCGGCCCGGGCGACCCGCCTCTGGAAGTTGGCGACGTAGTCGCCGGTGTTCCCGACGGCCCCGAAACGGTCGAGAAGATGAATAACCGTAAGGGGGCAGAGACTCGGATCGGGTAAAACTATTAAGCAAAGCACAACTCAAGGGATTGAAAATCTCACCGCCGGCGCCGGTTCTTTGCCCCTCCGCCTCGTCCGAGCGGGACGCTTGTTGCGATCACCGCCGCTCGCCATTGGTGGTGGTGGGGGTTTTTGGGGCTTGAAGGCGGAGAGGAAGTGGAAGAGATTAGGGATGATAGCAACTGCTTGTGCTTGATGTGATGATGGTGGGAGCCGACTGGTTCTATTTATGAACGTGGGAGCCGTGGCGAGACTGTGGGAAAGCCAAGCGACAGGATAGGGTTTCCACACTTATGGGCCGATGTTAAGTTGGGCCGAGCCCATCACCACTGGCGATTCAGTTACCATACGCTCGATCAGCTAAATAGCTGATGAAAGCTATTCGGCTAAAGTGAGCACTTGAGGCAGCAGCAGTTACATTCGGTTAAAACGCACAGAGTACAGTTGTGATTGGAAGAGCCGAATGATAACAGAAGCAGAGAAGAAAGAGAAAAACAAAATATTGGATCAAAAGGAATGAAATGTTGAAGAAGTATGGTGCATTTGGAGCACAATATTTACATATTTCATCATACAAGCCGGAGGTTTTTACACATTCAGATAAGAACCGATGATATTCAGGGCATCAGTCTTGATTCTATTAACTTCATCAAGAGCTCTTTTATCTTCAATTTCAGAATTTTGGATCTGCTGCAGTCTGCTCTTGATTTGCTTGGTCTCTTTGACAAGCGAACTTATCTTGGTCTTAGCGAGTCAAGAGGTGGCGAGTAGCAAGTTTGGCCTCATGAGATTGAATGTTGGCATCTAATTGAGCCAAGCGAGCCGCGATCCGATCCTCTCATCTTTCATACTCGCAATTCCGGCTCCATTGTGTCCCAAGATTGTTTGGCCGATTTAAATTCGGCAGTAGAGCTCCTTAACTGCTGTTCTCTCCGTTTGCTTTGTCGACTCCGGGATAACCTTGTCGAGATGTATTCTTATGTGCTCTCTTGACAATGGCAAAATGGTCATCAAGATGAGACAAAGCATTTATGGCGTCCTTGAGATCGAAGGGAGCTCTTGGCCAAGTGGCTCGCCATTTCCCTTATTTTGTCGACTCCGAGTCGGTCAACAATATCCTTCTCCAAGAATGAAATTATGGCCTTCGGTTTAACCTCGACTCTACGATGATAATTGCCGATTGGAGGAGACTTCATCATCATCGGCAAACTCTTCGGCAATGAGAGAAAAGCTAGCTTGTTGGTGAGGAGAGAACCACGATGATGGAAGGAAAATTTATTTTAGCCGAATGACTTAATTCAAATAGGGAATGACCGAGAAAGATTAAAGATAATACCTCTTCGGCAAAAGCACGATCAATAGCCTCCGAGTAGCATCAAGACTTTGAGGACCGGGCACGATTCTTTGTTTCATGGATAGCGTATCGTGGCTAGTTGATATATCTTGAATTGTGAAGGAGTTAAATCCGGTATGTCTTGAAGAAGAATTTTTTACATTGCTTCTCATTGATGAAGAGGGTGCACGTTGCCATGTCTGTTTGTTCATCGGCGATGAGAAAGAATTTCTTCTCTGCTTCTCCTTGTTCACTGCTTGATCACACCTCGATGCATACGGTAGGCTCATTGGCATTTGCTTGGCCGTAGAAGTTTCGGGGGAGTTGTCCAAATTCACTACCCCGTCGGGACTTTGAGGGTTGACTATTACTGTTGAAAGAAAGTGATAAGTGCAAATACATTTGCGGATGGAAAAATAAGGGGTCAAAAGCATTCATACACGAGGGAGTGGCTTAGCTTTCTTTGATCTTGTTTTCTTGGGAATTGCAGTGTCCTTGATAGGGGGAGAAGGAGTTTTTCTTTTAAGGTCCTTCAGGAGCACTGTGTCGTCAGCAGGTGTTTTGTTGAACACTGTTAAACTTGGAGCATCATACCCCAAGGCAGCAATAGGGCTAGGTTGCCAGTATTGAACCTCTGGAGGACTTGGAGGAGCATTGTCCTGTTCAAAAGGATGTTTAGAAATAGAGCAAAAACATGAGGTAAAAGGTAGCTATGAGCGTGTACCTCATCATCAGAAGAGAATGAGGGCATTAAAACTTGGCATAAAGGATGGACTTGTGCTCTGAAAATGTGAGAATGCCATTCTTGCCACCAGAGAGTGAATGAGGGATGAGCAGCTTCAATTATCACCAGAGGATTGGGATCATATGCGGAATCTTCCATCCAAGATTGAAGACTTTGTTGGCCTCAGTAATGTTCAGCAATGACTCCCTGGGTCTGATGATGCTTGAAAAATATGGCCTTGGGGGCAATTGACCAAGTCCAAGCAGCCTGGCAACCATGTTTGAATTGTAAAATTCATAAGTTGAGCTTATCAGCCGGCCATGATGAAATTCATTGGTAGAGCACGGGGCGATGAAAGAATTAAAAATGTCCCGGAATCATCATCTATGCATTGACTCATAGCTAAATCTGGGGAGGGTTAAATTTTCATTCTCTAAGGAAACCAGATCACATGGTTGAATCCCTTGTAGAAGATCTTGAAAAGATGGCCCAGGAACAAGTCAATGGTAATTGAAGATGCAGCCTCTCCATATGTCTGACAAGACTTGTATCTGGGATCTTCACCTTCAGCGTAGTTGATTGAGGGAAAGTTGAGATTGTGAAGATCAACGAGACAATCGATGCATATATAGTTGCAACCACATCCGAAGAAGCCACCATGGTCCATTGACACGGAGATTTCACCACGATTCCTCATGCGAACGTGATCGATGCATCATGTGGTAGAATGCTCCCAGCCGAGATATTTGCCCAAAGGAATCAACTTGCTGCGGCCAATTCTTGACCATCACTATGTGATTCAGAGTGGGCTCATTGGACTTACCACGAAGATAAATCTGCATAACCACATGTTCATGAAAGCCCTATATTCTTTATCGACACAGGCCGGTTGAAGCATAAGTCTGAACATACTTGGCCCAACCTCCTCCCCGATTTGGCGCATCCGTGAGCTAGTACTTTTGTATTTGAAGGGATAGGTTGGTTTGGTGATATTCAGACCAGTCATCATGAAAATGTCTGACAAAGTGATTGACATTGGGCCATGGCCGAAGATGAATGCATTAATGGCGTCAGACCAAAAATGAGAAGCAGCTATAAGGAGGGAGTCATTTCTAGGCATTTCGGCTAAAGAAAGCTCCAAACAGTGCTGAATATCCTGAGATTCCCAAAAATCACTGTTCCTGGACTGCATCCTGCGATACCAGTTACGCCATCCCGCAATTGAAGGAAGGGGCCAAGTTTTGAAAGTGTTCGGCCATCTATTTTAGGGGGCAATCCTAGATTTGAATGGGATCCTCAAAGTTTCCTTTTCAATAAAATCCCTCGGATTAGGGTCTCCCATCGGACCAAGGAAAAATGACCCGGGATGAGCAAGATTGGAAATCAAAATCTCGTTCTTCATTTCCTTTATGAAAGTAAAGCGGATGAATCAAGAACACATCTGGAAAACGATTCGAGTAAATTGCCGAATGGGTGAAAGCAGGTAGGGTTACCTCTAGAAGCTCCTCTTGAGTTCCTGTTGCCATGATGGAGCTGGTTGAAGTCTCCGTCGCCATTGAAGACAGCAGCGAGCGCAGATCTCAAGTGACGGCTGCGGGCGTTGGCGGTGCTGACCTAGACGAAGGCGGCGACGGTCAATTTCGAAATAAAACCCTTTTATCTCGAAATTGAGGGGGCATGTGTTAACACCAGAATTTGGTCAGGAATATGACAGGTGGACCCACAGGTGGCAGAGAGAGAGATTCAGCAAATGCATATGCGGTCGGCTAATTTCCATGTGTTCGGCAAATGGCCAAGCGGTCGGCAACCGCTTCGTTTGAAACCGGAAAAAGGAAAGGGAAGCTGATCGAAAAGGGAAGGAGTCGTAATGGTCAAGGGCTCCGATTATGGATAGAGTCAGCGTGTCTTTATCTTTCCAATTTTGTTTAGATAGTTCGTAAGTGCTTAGGACTCATGTTACGTCCGGGGTATAAATATAAACCCTCGACCATTGTAATAAGGGTTCACAACCAAATCAATACAACCGGCTACGTGCCACCCTTCGAGTCCTTTAGTCGTGTCGTCGAGTTCTTCGAGAGGGCCAATCGATCCGTCGACCTCCGTAAGTCCCGCAACCTTGCTATCATTTCTAGTATCGTGCGGCGGATTTAGATTATGATGCAAGTAGTCTCATCCGTTTTGCTTAGTATCGTGCGGCGGATTTAAGCTTAATGATGGGAAGCTTTTGCTTGTGCCTTGTATCGTGTGATTAAGACATGAGTAAAGATAGTTATTGGCTCTCTTAGATTTGGCACGATCTAATAGATTCATTAAGTTATCACGTGTTGCATGCTTTATTTAATGTTTAATTGTTTGCAACACTCTTTTGCCCAATCTAGATTGATACTCTTTCGGCTTGTTGATCGTTCCTTTCATGTTTATTCAATATCGGGTAGATCAAGCTCATATAGCCGAATTAGATCAATCTAGGTTGTTACGTATTCTTGGGTTCATTCGCGTTAGATGTAGATAAGCCTTGACAGGATTGGGTATCGTGCGGCGGATGTAGGTCTTTGGGTTACTCTAGAGCTAGTCATCGGTGGACTAGAGATCGGTTTAATCGATAGGTCTTTTTTACATGTTACTCGTTTGTTCCTTCTTCATGGACCCCGATTCGGCAATCTTGCCAATACGGTTATGCTTATACATGTAGCGAGTATTTATAGATCTCGTTAGGTAATTACGTGCTTTTAGCTCTTTTTGTTAGATTGTATCATGCGGTGGATTGATCTAGTAGTAAGGAGTGGTGTAAATTCATAGCGAGTGGTATCATGCGGTGGATTAGCTTGCTTGGGTTTATGCTTGACGGGTTTACGAAGGCTAGACGTGCGGCAGACTAGTTGGAGTAGCCTATGCATGTGTTGTTTAATAGATTTACATTTATAAGTTACTTATCCTTAGTTATTAGTGCTTGATGATGCTTTAAACCTGAGATATAGTTTAATATGCTTTAATTGTTTAATCTTGTTCAAACATGTCTTCATCTACCATATTCGGCAAATTCTTTCTGTTTACATCAGTTATGTTACTATTAGCCGAATGAATTGCAAACTTGTTGCGATAGCTTCTATAGCTATGTGTCGTCGTAAGTGGCTTCGGGGCCGTAAAGATGGAACATGCGGTCTCACCCAAAGACGTTCCGGTTATGATCTTACCGTTTTATCCCTTGTCGATTTTCGGGTCAAATCGACCGGGCACGCTCCGGATTCGGACGCCGGGCACCCGATTGAAGCTAGGCTTTTTGGCTTCTTGTGTGTGAGACACAGTGCGCCACATTTTGTGTCAACAGGTGTGCTTTGTCTGCCGTAGTGCTGATCATGTTGTGGAGGATTGCCCAAACTGGAAGAAACCATATCAGCCAGCAAAGTATTTTGGTAGTCTGAATAAGGGATTAGGATTCTACTATATTGATATGGAGGAGCATGGTGATAGATTCATGCACTGGGTTGGTCTTGACAATTTTGGAGCTCTGTCTATTGATGTGGGTGAGATTAATGAGCAAGATATAGTGGACAATCTGAAAAGGCTTTTTGACAAGGATTGGAACTGGGCTTTGAAGAAGACAGATCAGTACAAATACTTGGTTAGGTTTCCTCCAGATAGAAGAGTGGACAAAATTGTCATTGGGCAGTCAACTACCTTTGAGATAAAGACTGGAGTAGAAGTTACTACGAGAGTACGGGATGGTGAAGTTGAACTGTGGGAAGGTTGAAAGAAGTTTGGGTTAATATCCGGGGCATCCCTCCAAAGTGGGCTGATTGGTTGACAATGGCTGAGGTCACATCTGGTATTGGCAAGATGATAGAGGTAGACTGGCAGCTACTCTTTGATAGTTTCTACAGCAAAGTGAGAGTCAAGATTCAGTGCAAGGATTGCAGTAAGATTCCTATGGAAAGACTGGTAGTCTTCAAGGATGCAGTCTATCTTATCAAGTTCTCTCCTGATGGGGTCTCAAATGAGGCTGATGAGTCTGATGATGATCCAGATACTGACAAGAACAAGACAGAAAAGAAAAAGAATGATGCTGAGGATGCTAACTCTGATACTGGAAAAGGGGACAAGGCTGGTATGGAAGGAAATGGGGCACCACCTGGGCAGAACACTTCAGGTTCTGGACTAGGTAGTAAAGTCAGGAGATTGCTGGATTTTGATAGTTTCTCTCAGCAAGACCAAACTGAAACCCTGAAGTGCACTCAGCTGTTACATGAAATGGAGTTAGGTGGAGATGATTCAGATGAAGAAGGGGAGTTTGATCTGAATGAAAAGGGGCAGGATAGTGATGAGCTATGTGGCCTTCCTGATGAATGGGTCTTTGATTTCTCTGATGGGGAAAGAGAAAGACTCAAAGCTACCTTACATAAGGCGTGGTAAGAAGGTTGTGGAGAGGTGTGTGAGAAAGAGAAGGCACAAGATAATAATGCGACCAAGTCATGACGAACAGGATCCCGAGGCTGTTCTTTGCTACTCAACACGATGAAGAAAGCTGAAGAAACGAGGAAGCAACCAAAGAAGGGCAAGAAAAAAAGAGGGGTTACGGTAAAAAGCAATGGGGACCTATCTTAGCTACCGGGGAAAAGCTTGAGGAATATAGATGATGGGAAGACTATGATGGATAAAGCTCGGGAATCAAAAAGGAAGTGGAACCTGGATGACACGAGGTAACAAGCACATTCCAATCTCAAAAACTTTACTTTTACGCTATTGCTACGAGATATTAATATTGTCTCTAGGGATGGAAATCCGGTTGTGTTAGATACTATGATAGATCTAGATAGGAGCGGGAATGCTACTAGTCTAGAAAATTGTGATTGTAGCAAATTTAACAAAGCTTCCGGCGTAGAGTTGATAATGAGAGCAAAGGTGTGGATAAGGATAAAGTAGGCGATGATGGTAGGAATGACCATCATGTGTCCAAGAATGGAAATTCGACACTCAAGAGGCGACCGGGAAAAAGGTTGGTCAACGGTAGGTCCTAGGAAAAAAACAAGAAGGTTAGAAAATGATAGGCATGTTTTGGAATATAAGGGGTCTAGGCCTAATTGATAGAATTCCTGCTCTTAGGTGTAGAATTAAAGAGCAGCATTTAGACTTCCTTGGAGTTATGGAAACCAAAAAGTCTTTTATCTCTGATGGTCTTCTTAGGCCTTTGTCAGATAATGTGCCTTTTAATTGGTTTCATTTGGCAGCCAAAGGTTCTGCTGGAGGTATCCTGGTTGGTTCAAACCAGGACCTCTTTAGTATATTTGTTTTTTAGATGTTTTATCTTATTCGTTAGTGTTATGCTCTCATGTAAGAAATCTGGTTTTTCTTGGAAGCTTATTGTGATTTATGGACCTGCCTATGAGGATCAGAAACAAGCCTTTTTAGATGAGTTAGAAACTGTAATGGCTTCTTGGCAGGGTCCTACCCTTTTAGGTGGGGACTTTAATCTAGTAAAATTTGTCAAAGATAAAAGTAATGGTATCATTAATCATAAGTGGTGAGATGGTTTTAATAGTTGGGTGAATAAGTGGGGTCGATTGAATTGGATCAAGTAACGGGAAGTTCACTTGGACCAATAATCAAGATCATCCTATTCTAGCTAAAATAGATAGGATTTTTGTGACCACCGGTTGGGATTCAATCTTTCCTCTAGCTAGTGTGAAAGCTCTAGATAGGCTCCCTAGTGATCATAATCCTCGATTCGATGCGGTGATAATGTGAGTTTTGGCAAGAAAAAATTTAGATTTGAGAAATGGTGGCTAGAAAAGGAGTCTTTCGAGGAGTGGTAGAGAAAGCTTGGAATACTAGCTGTAGAGAGGTTAAGAGCATTGATAGATGGCAATTCAAAGTTAGAACTTTTAGGAGAATGGTTAGAGGTTGGGCTGCTAATGAAGTGGTGAGTTGAACAAAACCAAAGCAACTCTCTCAAGTAGATTCGGTGTTCGGATTTGATAGGCGAAGAAAGAGAATTAGATGCTAGTGAACTTAGAGAATATAAAGAGATCAGTAAAGAGCTTGAACACATTTGGCTCTTGGAAGAGATTAAGGCTAAACAAAGGTCTAGGAATAGAGATCTAAAGGAGGGAGATAGAAACACGCATACTTCCAAGCTATAGCCAACCGGAGAAGTAGAAGAAAAAGAGTGGATTGTTTAGAAGGACCAAAGTAGGTTTAGTTTATGATCAAAAAGGTATGATGGACATTACGGTAGGGTACTATAAGAAGCTTTTTGCTAAAGAGAATGAGGTAGATGTTAAGCTTGGCCTAAATTTTTGGGAGTCAAATGAGATGGTGTCGGATCTAGAGAATGAGCTGCTTATTGCACCTTTCTCGGAATCCGAAATCAAAGAAGCTATTTTTAGTTGTTATCCGAGAAGGTGCTCCTGGGCACGATGGATTGTCTTTTCTTTTCTACCGAAATTCTGGGTTGTAGTGAAAGGTGATTTAGTAGCCTTGTTTAATGATTTCCACAAAGGTGACCTTGATCTATATAGGTTAAATTGTGCTATGGTCACCTTAATTCCCAAAGTAGGTGAGGCTACTAACATGAAACAGTTCAGACCAATCGGCCTCCTTAGCTGTAGCTTCAAGATTTTCTCCTAACTACTCACTATTAGGCTTAGTCTTGTTGTGCGAGAGAATAGTTAGCCCAAGCCAATCTGCCTTTATTAAGGGAGATTCATCTTGGAAAGCATGGTAACGGCACATGAATTAGTCCATAGTGTGAAGAATTCTAGTGAGAGTGGAGTTTTGTTGAAGTTGGACTACGAGAAAGCTTACGGCCAGGTGTATTTGGGACTTCCTTTTTAAGTTTTACAAACAAGGAAGTTTAGCACTAGGTTTATAAGTTGGATCAAGCAACTAGTGGTGAGAGGATCTATTAGTATAACTCTCAATGGGGAAGACAGCTCTTACTTTAAAACATTTGGTAAAGGGCTAAGACAAGGTGACCCAATATCCCCTTTCTGTTTAATTTGGTTGGGGATGCACCGACTAGATGCTTAATAAAGTTTGCTAGTAAAGATTTAGTGAAAGGTCTGCTAGAGGATTTCAAGCCAGGAGGGGTGGTGTCTCTGCAGTATGCAGATGACACTCTTCTTTTTGCTAAAGCTGATGAAAATGTGCTAACTAATCTGAAATGTGTGTTAATGTGGTTTGAACAGATCTCAGGAATGAGAATCAATTTCCACAAAAGTGAAATGGTGCCAATTAACTTAGAACAAGAGGAGGCCCATAAACTTGCTCATCTACTATCTTGTCCTTTAGGGTCATTTCTGTTAAATACTTAGGGGTTCCACTACACCATGAAAAGTTGACTAGGGAGGATGTGCAACCATTAATAGACAAAATGTTGAAGAGAATTGCGGTGGAGAGGCAAATTACTGTCTTTAGCTGCTAGAGTGGAGTTAACTAAAACTTGTCTTGCTAGCATACCAGTTTACCTCCTGTCTTTTATCAAATTCCCTAAGTGGGCTTTAGGGCTCCTCAATTCCCAAATGGCT
This sequence comes from Themeda triandra, assembly GCA_018135685.1. Lineage (NCBI taxonomy): Eukaryota > Viridiplantae > Streptophyta > Magnoliopsida > Poales > Poaceae > Themeda > Themeda triandra. Next base: position 79,845 of record JAENPR010001694.1, read on the forward strand.
AATTGCCTGTGGAATGACTCAGTGGATAAGCATAGTTATCACTTAGCTAACTGGAATCTGGTCACTATGAGAAAAGAGTTTGGGGGGCTGGGAATCCCTAATCTCAGAGATCTAAACATCAGTCTTCTAGCCTCTTGGGTAAAGAGGTACAAGGATGATGATAACAAAATTTGGAAGGAAGCTGATAGATTATAAGTATGGGACTAAGAGGCCAAATATCTTCCAAACTAGCCTGGTGGGGGCTTCAAACTTTTCAAGGGCTTCATGTGGGGCGAGGCCGCTAAGTTGGGGTATAGATGGAAAGTAGGTAATGGAAAAAGGATTAGAATGTGGGAAGATAATTGGTTGGGTTCCACTAGTCTTGCTATTCAGTTTTATCCCTTGTATAGGATTCTCAATGAAAAAGGGAAAACCTGGGTTGATCTCGGGATGGCCACAACACGAAATGCACTTTTAGAAGAAATGTCTCACAGGCTCTTTATCAAGATTGGCTTGAGGTTAAGAGGCGATAGCTTTGATTCAATTCACGATGATGAAGATGAGCTAATTTGGAAGTACACCTCCAATGGAGTGTACTCCTCTCAATCTCTGTATAAAATTATTAACTTCGGGGGGTGTCACTCTTACCCATGTTCCCGCTATTTGGAGCCTAAGAATTCCTCCAAGAGTCCAATGCTTTACGTGGTCGCTAACAAATAACGGGGCATTGACTAGAGATAACCTAGCTAAGAGAAGAGACCTAGATGATGATACTTGTCTATTCCGTGCAGAAAAGAATGTATTCAGCATCTTTTCTTTGATTGTGTGGTGGCTAAACAATGTTGGGTGATAGTGTCTGGTATTGTTGGTTGTCAGGTAGGTCGGGACTTCGGTGTGATAGGCAAATGCGGTGAGTGATAAGAAATTTAGTATGCTGAATATGATTACTTCTGCGGTTTTCGGTCTCTGTGGAAACTAAGAAATGACCTTTGTTTCAGAATTTGCCCCTGGAAGAGCATGGAAATGCTATTCTACAGATTGTCATTTGTTCTAACAATTTGGATGGCACTTTGTCTAGTGGACAAACAAGTGGGCTGAAGAAATGTATTTTGGAGCTCAAGAAAGTTGCAAAGCAAACTATCATGCCGTTTGGGACCACGACACCAATGTGAAGAACAACAAAGCTGAAGTCAGGGAAGAGAATAAGAAGCTCAAGGCACGACGTCGGTGAGAAGTGTGGAGGGATCCGGTGGTGGGCGTCTTTGGACTGCTCGTGAGCGAAGTCGAGCAAGAAGAGCAAGTGGAAGAAAGATGGAAGATGGCGAACAACCTCTCCATGCGAAAGATTTCGGTGTCGCTAGTTTGGCTGAACTGCAGTTTTATCTTTTCTTTGTAATAGGATAGTTAAACTTCTTTGCGTCTTGGTTGAGGCCGGGCTCTCTGTGCACCACCGGGAGTGTGGTTTGCGTCAAACTATGCTTAAAGCTGTGCTTGTAGTCTCGTTGGTTATTAATCAAAAGGCGGGCGTTTTGCCCTCGAAAAAAAAAAAAAAACATCAAAGCGAACCATATTTTTTTCTCGAAAAAGACCTCTGGTTATATTACGCGAACGTCCCATCTTTCTAGAGAAGATGACTTGGTTCGAGAAAGTTTTAAGAAGATGCTAATCATAAATTTGGAAGAATGTTTACGAAGAAACAACAAGAAAAATCCATAATCGACACAAGAGTTATGTATAAGAATCTAAACGATCACTTATTCTCTATCAAAGAAATAAGAAATGTATTTTTTCAAGCAATAAGACTAATTCTCCAATTCAAAAAGTAGTGGAGAGTATCACAACAAATGCAAAGACATATTTTTGAGGAAGTCGGCCCGGTATTATTTTAGGCTGGCCACATTGACACGAGCGATGAAACTCGTCTCCATCGATCGTTTGGTGAGCTGGTCGGTGCATCAAACATTGACATATATATAGATTCCTCTAGACCTCCGTACACCAGGATGTCACAACTCCGAGAAAGTGAGGGCCTCTTTTGTTTTCGCAAAGCGATGGAGTTGGTCTTCTCAAATCAAATTTGTCAAAATATCAATCACTGTGGAATTTACCGGTGGTGTAACTTGACAAGCGGTCAAGGTGTGATGTGGTACTAGACTACTAGCTTAGAAGTGCGTCGTGTAATCGTGTCGGCACTCGGCACTGCGGGTGCGATGATGGATGTGAACTGTGATCCTCCGGTTTGGTGGATCACATGGCGACTTTGCCATTTCACTACCATTATGTCGTGGGCCATGGGGCCCACCGGGTGATGAGCCCACATGAGGCGGGCCGATGGCGGCCCATTGGTACACTAATGGGCTGGTGTTGGTGGAGGGCTGCAGCATCCTAAACAATGCAAGGTTTATAGTCGTATGCAAATGCAATGCAAACCTTGAATCTCGGATTACAACTTTTTCATTGAGGATCTCATAATCAAATTGCGCATGCATGACTATACATACCATGAACGTCCACTGATTTACTGTAAGTTACGAATTCCACTTCTATTGTTACTATGAAACTTTTTCTCGAATATGCAAAAGACTTGCGTATTTTTATATTTAATTTGAGCAAAAGAGTTTTTACACCCACACTTTCGCGTGTTCCTGAGAGTTTAAGATATTACATAAAGCGTCGCTCTCATACCTTTCGTGCTAAGCGGATTACTCAAGAATTAGACAACATAGAGTGTGTGCACCGGCTTCGATCCATGGATCGGTGGTGGCGCTCATGCGCGAGTGTCGTGTCGCTGTGAGGCTGTTGTGGGCCGCGAGGTCGGGAAGAGCTCTGCATCGACTCAACGAACAAGTCAACGTCCGGTCATCGCCAAATATGGCCTCGAACTCCTGCTTGGCCTCCGTCATTGTTCTCCCCTCCGGTAGTCCCAGTTGTTGTATGACGAGGGATTCTTGTTGACGGTCGTTAATGATCAATTTTATATGTCAACCGAGAGAGAGAAAGAGGGGTATAATCTGTTCACCACCATAGACTTAGGGTTTAAACGCGGATTCACGAGTTTTGGTGAATATGTGTTTTTGCGGGGATTATCGGGGAAAACATCCAAGGAGGCCCACATGTCATGATTACATAGAGAGAAAGACCGAACGGGTAAAATTGTATACTCTAGAAGACTCCGAAGGTAGACCACAGACGGGGACCCCACGGCATTGTGGTGGGTCGGCCGACTCCCTCCTTGGGTCGGCCGACTCCCCCGCCTCCACCAATCGAGGTGGAGGCTCGCGGATCTGCCTCCACCGCCTTTGAGGATGAATAATTATCGTCCGTTTAGGTCGGTTTGATCCGATGGCCGTGGTGCATCCTAGGGGGCTATATATTGAGCCCCGGCCCCCTGGGGGGCAAACGCTAATTCAGTCTAGAATTCATTATTCGAGGTAGCCATCGGCAAAGCCGGGGTTTAGAGAGAGATCTCCACCGAGAGATTTAGAATAGTTACTCTAGATCTTCAAGTTCTACATAGGTTTAGACTAGATAGAGGAAGAATCGGGCGCTGTGCTCGGAATTCCGGATCTTCATCATCGAAATTGGTATTATCTTGTATCTATTCTTGTGACTTTATTCTAAATATCATTATGTTTACATTTTTATTATGTTCCTAGTTTATTCTAGTTCTACATTTGATATGGTTATGATTGGTGATAAGTTTATGTATATGTTTGCAAAGCGCTTAGCTCTCTTCGCGGGAGGGTTAGGTGGTAGATTTCATGTAAGCATGGTGCTTAGATGCCGTTTACTGCAAATGCACCCTATTGGCGGGTCGTGTGGTAGATCGCGGAAGTGACGGTTCCGTTGAGTCCTCTCGTATTCCATCCCCGTTGGTAGGTCTAGCAGAACCAAAGTTGCGTAGTAAGTCCTGCTATGTCTTGGCTTGTTATAGCAATGATCCTTATACATAGATGAAGAGTCTTTTGTGCTATATATGATAGTGTAGAGTTGGAGTAGATGAATGACTTAGTAGATTAGAACCTACATAGGATTTCTATTTCTTGAACTAATCAGATGTCAACCTACCTTTGTGAGTAGTCTATATCTAATCTCTGTGTGATTTATACCCTGAGCTTATTACTTTATATTCTATTATTTATCATGGTTTACCCCTCTGCCAAAGTATGTGACTGTGCAATCAATCACTCATAAGTAGTCATGTTTAGCAAGTTCATCTCATTGTTTTAAGTCCGTAGTTCTTTCCTTTGAGCTAAATATAAATAACGATACTGGAATACTTCTGGTAAAATGCTACAATGGTGTATTATCTGTGGCTTGCGGATCCCATATTTTTCTTGATTAGAGGAGCAGTTTCTATACCAACACTTAAGCGCCATGTTAGGGATGACAACTTAGCGTGAGTGGTGTTAGAAGTGTCAACAAGCATTTTTGGCGCCGTTCTTGCGGGGAACGGAATAAACTTTTAGAGAAAAATTGCTTAAGCGAGATACTTAGAAAATGAGTGATTGTCACTAGTCACCTCTACTTTGGTGAGTTCACCCTGTTTGTTGTTTTTTTTGTCTATATTTTATACGGGGTATTAGCAGGATTGAATCTGATTCATTCAAACTCTCGATCATCAGAGTCGGTTCAATCAAGAAAGAAGCTCGACACCAATCAAGATGGCTGAGAAGACCCTACTGGAGTTCTCTGCTCCAACTATAGAGAACATCCGCATTGGTCCAGCAGTACACACTGATATGCAGTTTGAGCTCAAGCCAAGTCTCATCAACATGGTGCAAGCTATCCAATTCGGTGGAAAGGTACATGAAGATGCAAGTACACATCTACGGGACTTCATGGAGATTGGAAACACCATCGCCATAGATGGAGTTAATGAAGACCTCATACTCCTTCGCCTCTTTCCATTCTCACTAGTAGGAAGAGCGAAGCGTGGTTCTATGCAAATAAAGAAGATATCAATACATGGGCGAAGTGTTCCAAGGCCTTTCTAGCAAAATTCTTCCCAATAGGCAAAACCAATGCCTTAAGAGGAAAGATTACCAACTTCCAACGACGAGAAGACGGAAACCATGTCGGGAAGCATGGGAGCGGTTGCAAGGACACATTCAAGATTGTCCCCATCATGGAATGGAAGAATGGTTACTCATGCAAGGGTTCTATCACGGATTAACTCCAAGACACGTGAGCACCTAGATGCAACTATTTGAAGGATCATTCTTATCACTCACTCTTGGGAGAGCTAAAAGACTCATGGAGAAGATAGCGGATAATCAAAGCGGTCCCAAGACAATGTTCAAGATTGCCATCGAGTGAAGAAGCAATAGAAGAAGTGAATGCATTATCAACCAAGATGGATACCTTACTCCATTGGCTTGACCGAGGAGGGCCAAGTACAAGGAAGATCAAAGAGCAATTGAAGCAACATATAAGCGGGAATTCAAGTCCCATCGCGAGGAAGGTTCCACATTGGGTGCAACCATCCATTAATCAAGGTACTCAGTCAGGGAATTATGCAAAGCAACCTACTTTAAGAGAGTTGGTTCTACAACAGTCCAAGATCAACTCATCTATGGAGGATAGGCTTGCTGCTAATAACAAAATCTTGGAAAACTTAAGTATTAAAATGGATAGTTTCTCCTCTGCCATTAATGACCAATTAGAGTTCAATAAAAAGATAGAAGAAAAGATAGCAAAGTTGGCCATTGCTTTGCCTGTTGCCACTAACCCCGGAGCGGTGAGATCTATTACTACAAGAAGAGGGAGTTCTACCGAGGAGATCCTCCTATCCAAAAGGAGCAAAAAGGCCAACCGTGCTACCACCGTGCGGAGAAGAAGAAGACTTCCAACCTTTGAGCTAGAAGTATTACCACAAGAATCGGTACAAAAGCCGATTACAAGATCGGGAAGCAAGACAACAATTTCGAGATACAAACTACCTACCATTCCCTAGGAGGAAGAGAGGACCACAACAGACAGGATGAGCGGTTTGGTAAGTTCGTGGAGGTAATTCAAAAGTTATATGTCAATATACCTCTGTTGGATGCCATACAGTCCCTACTTATGCCAAGTACATGAGAGATATTCTTAACAAGAAGAGACCACTTGCCATCCAATGAAGTGATCGGGCTAACCGAAGAATGTAGTGCGGCCATCCTTAACCAACTACCGAGAAAAGAAGAAAGATCCAGGATGTCCTACTATCGTTGCACAATTGGAGATCAACATTTCAATAACGCATTCGTGATCTTGGAGCAAGTGTCGGTGTGATGCCCTTGACGAGTCTACTACAAGCTCAACCACTTTCGCACTTGAGCCAACATCAATGTGTACGCAACTAGCCGACCAATCGGTCCGTTATCCGTTGGGCATTGCCGAAAACATTCCGGTCAAGATAAGAGAATTCCTTGTGCCGAGTAGACTTTGTAGTCTTGGATATGCATCCAGAACTCAAAGGTATCACTCATCCTTGGAAGACCTTTCTTAAGCACCGCCAATGCACACATTGATGTCGGGAAAGGAGAAATCAAGTTCACTATAAATGGGCAAGAAGAGCAATTTGCATTCAAGTCGAAACAAGAGCTCAATAAATCCGCGAAGATGGTAGAAGAAGATCGACGGTACAACCACCGAGACGAGAGGATGCATCTGCGGGATCATCGGCGGAATAAATATTTTAGAAGGTCCAATTCGGAGGACTTTAAAAATCCGAATCCTCGCCGGAAGGTAACTCGGTATTTATCCGCATTTTAAATTGCATCTCGTATAGTTTTCTTAGGCATATTTATTTCCAGCATTACATTATAAAAATTCTACGCCCCATATAAATAATTTTACGGTGTGTGACAACCCGTCGAAAATTATTTATCGTGGTGGCACAAAAATCTATCATTTCATGCATTTAAATTAGTTTACCTTCATTTAAATTTCTGCATTGTTTATAATTTTTATCATGGCATTTTGTGCATGGTGGGTCCCTCACCATGGGCCCCACATGTCATAGACTACACCTCACATACATCAAATCACATAATTTTATCCACTTCCACTCACCTCCACTATCCTCTCTTTTCCACCGCCAAATCCACTCAACCAGACCAAAATTTCGGATTGACAAAAGATCACGCAATAGCATGTGAAGTGGCAGCCATATTGGCCAATATGGTGGGTCGGCCGACCCCACCACTGAGTCGGCCGACTCTCCCTCTCCTCCTCTATAAAAATGCCTCCTCCCATGGCTTCTATGCACCACCCACATTCCAGAATTTTAGCCAAACCATCTGCTCTCGACTTCGAGTTTCCTGGAGAGAGTTAGAGAGAAGAGGAGAAGAGTAGGAAGAGAGAAGAAGTGAGAAGAGTGAGCAAGAGTTTGTAGCAAGTGAAGGGAAGGGGTAGTGCTGAGTAGATCATCACAAAATTAGTGGAGATGCTGTCCAAATAGGATAAAGAAAATCTAAAATCTAGGGGAGGTTGTCAAAACACGAAGTTTAGAGCTTTTTGTCATGAAGAGCGACTAACCTCTGGACCGCTGAATACGGACGGCTAACCACTAACCTTGTGCTAATCCTTCTCTCCACTAGTGTTTGTTTTTGTTTCTTTTGAGCAACTTGCGGGATGAAGAGCGTCTTCAAGGGGATCTCGGGAACCATCCAGGAACATCGGGACAAGAAGTGCCTCTCGCGAGCTCGGTGGCTGGTTCGACATGAGTGTCGACCCACCACCGAAGCCCCGAAGCACCTGCAGCAGCACTGTACCACCACCGGCATCTCGAGAGAGTCCTCATGAGAACATCGACCTCGCCCGAGAACCGCCCGGGAGAAGGAGATATACAAGAAGCTCAAGAACAAGCGTTTCATCCACACGCCGGTCATCGATCCGACACTTACGCTAGCGACGGGTATGGCTCAAGAATTCGACACAATTTTTTCACTAGTTGGTTGGACTTCCTTTGCAAACCTTGCGAGAAGGGGATTAGGCTTTTGACCATAGAATTCCTTAGCACCCTTCGATACACGGACAATGGAGTTTATTTTAGAATGTTTGCTCACGGAATTTTCTATCTCTTGGAGAAACCTTAGCGACCTCCTAGGTTTCCCTCAAGATGCCCTCATAGATTTAAATGCAGCACTAGGTGATTTTGATGCACATAGGTTTTGGAGCAGCATTTCTAGAGTACCCTACCATTTAGTGCAACGCACTGCAGCCATAGAGCATCCTACGCTTAGATTTTTGCACCGTTGGATAGGAGCCACCTTTTTCCCACGATATGATGAGAGCAAGATCAGAGTAGCCAACTTGCAGTTGCTGTACGCGGCTGTCAAGAAACAGAAAGTGTCTCCTGTCCACCTCCTAGTGAACCATTGGATGAGTGTCCCTGGTTACAAAGTTGGAAGTGTGGCCATCGTCGCTTATCACTCGCATTGCCACAAGCTTGAATTTATTAGAGGGAGCTACTTTTGAGTACATTGAACATCATAGAGAATTTTATGACCTCTATACTTTTGGCCAAGGTCACTTGCGAAGAAAGTTAATGATGTCTATTATGCAAAATATGGTGACGCTGCGATCCGGTTACCTAACCCGAACCGGCTTTGTATCATGTGCAAAACTATCATATTGAGTTGCGGCGGAGAACCGGTGAATGAGAGAGCACCTCGAAGAGCTCGCTCGGAGAGGGTGACAGAAATCGTGAACCGGTTTGGCATGGTGCCGAAACCGAGAAGAACCGGCACATGCCGGTTTCAATGAGTGGAATGTACCTCGGTACCACTCCGAACCCATGGGTGTACCCACCACAAAGCCAACCACATCAGCCATTCTATGGTTACTACCCACCATACAACACCCCGGGAACATCGAGCCGGGACCATCCGAGCCAGGACCCTCACAGCCGCCAAGATACTCTTATGACCCCTTTGGTACCACCGATGAAGAAGAAGAACCCCACCATGACTCTGAGCCACGTCGCCACTCCGATGCCACCAGTTTCATTTTCACCCAGCAGCACTATGATGAACAAGTAGCCTTCCAGCACAACACCACTGCCACTCTGAATCGCCATGATCAGAGGTGGAATGACCAGTTCCAATGGAACCAGAACACCACCCAGACACTGGGCACCATTCAAGAGAACCAGGAAGAAGCTGCCTCCATGTTGCATGGCCTGGTGGACCTGTTGCACATCCACTATCCACCACCACCACCGCAAGGCTAGCTTGGGGGAGGACCCCCATTTTCAAGATAAGTATTTCTTTCCTTTTGTTTCAGTTTGTTTATTTTTCTTTAGTTTGTTTTATGCATTGAAAAAAAATCAGAAAAACTAAAACCCAATAAAAATTTGCTTGCTTTGTTTTAAAGAAGTTTGCTTTCTTTAAGAGTGTTTACATTTCAAAGTTTGCCTTAAAGATGAAAACCAAATAAAAAGAGTGTGCAAGTTTGTTTTCAAATCAGTTTGCTATAAATAAAATTGTGTAGACTTGAGGATTGCATGATGGAAATGATGAATAGTTGCTCTGCTCTAATTCTTTGCAAGTACCTAGCTTTAAATTTGACTTCTCCCAAGATTTAGATACACTGTTTGACAACTGGATTTACTCTACACCTGAAATCTGTGGGAGCATATGCTTAAACTAAGTCTAGGTAGTTGACGGACATGATATGATAATAGTCTGAGCTTGTTCATTGTGTTCCAAAGTGCCACTAAATTCGGAGATTTGTTTGTGAAAATTATAAATGTTTCATGATGAGTTCCTTATATGAGAGAGTTAAAATTCCTACCACACCAAACTTGGTCATTAGAATAGGAAGCCTCCTCATTTGTTTAGGGCTCGTCTTTGTCGGTTTTGTGTTGTATCCTTATGAACTCATCATACGGCTAAATCTTGGTTTCACACTCACATGCACCCTGCTACTTCTACCCTGGAAGTACGCACCACATAAAACCTATTAATATCCATTGAGATTGTTCTACTCTTACACTGAGAGTGAACACCCAAAAATATTCCCCTGTTCATTTCTGCTAGCCACTTATCCAAAATCAATGCTCCAAGTGTTCCAATTGTTCCCAATGTAAAGTTGTCAAGATTGAGAAGTGTTCCATTCAAGAAGTATTTCATTCCTTTTTGGGCTGCAAGAATTATAAAAAAAAAAGAGAGAAAAAAGAAAGAAAAAAATTTATGAGCCCAGTCATTGCCAAGTTTTCAAGATTCAAGTTCCAAGAAGATTCAAGTGTTGAAGTAGTTCCAAGTTTCATCCAAATAAAGGAGCATTGATAATTCCTTTGTGCACCCCTTCTCCTCCCACAAATATTTCTCTCTATTTTTCGTCCACATATAAAACCACACATGCACACACCGATTGGTTGTATGTTGAGTTCCTTCGGATCCATGGTTCGGTCATGCCAATGCATTAGTTCTCCATACCTATGAGCTCCATATAAGCTTTCATTAGAGTAGGGTGAGAGAGAGAGTGAAGGCTCATCTATAAATGCCTTGAACCACAAATACTACATATTACGAGAGTAAAAGAGAAGGCATACCTCCTTTCAATGCCTTAGAGAGGATCCAAAAATACCACATATTGAGAGACTTAAAAGGGTTGTATTAAGGAACTCGAGTTTTATTGAAAAATCTTATAAAAACTCCAGGTGAAAGGTGAAACAACGAGAGCATGAGACAACAAGTGCTTGACTTAATTGTTCTGTCTTTCAACTACTCAAGACCCAAGTGCAGGTAAAAGCCCCATGGTTGAAGAAACATGAGTAAGTTTGGGAGTTATGATAGTTCACTCTACTCTGGGAGAAATTCTTGTTTAGAGCATGTGTGTTTGTAAAGCGTGAAAGCATTGCAGCAACTCCTGATCCATCTTCTATAGCTATTTGCTCAGGGACGAGCAAAGGTAAGCTTGGGGGAGTTTGTTGACGGTCGTTAATGATCAATTTTATATGTCAACCAGAGAGAGAAAGAGGGGTATAATCTGTTCACCACCATAGACTTAGGGTTTAAACTGACAGATTCCACGAGTTTTGGTGAATATGTGTTTTTGCAGGGGATTATCAGGAAAACATCCAAGGAGGCCCACATGTCATGATTACATAGAGAGAAAGACCGAACGGGTAAAATTGTATACTCTAGAAGACTCCAGAAGGCAGACCCTGGAAGCGGGGACCCACCTGGCATTGTGGTGGGTCGGCCGACTCCCTCCTTGGGTCGGCCGACTCCCCACCTCCACCAATCAGGTGGAGGCTCGCGGATCCTGCCTCCACCGCCTTTGAGGATGAATAATTATCGTCCGTTTAGGTCGGTTTGATCCGATGGCTGTGGTGCATCCTAGGGGGCTATATATTCAGAGCCCCTGGCCCCTGGCTGAAACCCTAATTCAGTCTAGAATTCATTATTCGAGAGGTAGCCATCGGCAAAGCCGGGGTTTAGAGAGAGATCTCCACGAGAGATTTAGAATAGTTACTCTAGATCTTCAAGTTCTACATAGGTTTAGACTAGATAGAGGAAGAATCGGGCGCCTGTGCTCGGAATTCGGATCTTCATCATCGAATTGGTATTATCTTGTATCTATTCTTGTGACTTTATTCTAAATATCATTATGTTTCTGTTTATTATGTTCCTAATTTATTCTAGTTCTACATTTGATATGGTTATGATTGGTGATAAGTTTATGTATATGTTTGCAAAGCGCTTAGCTCTCTTCGCGGGAGGGTTAGGTGGTAGATTTCATGTAAGCATGGTGCTTAGATGCCGTTTACCACGCAAATGCACCCTATTGGCCGGGTCGTGTGGTAGATCGCGGAAGTGACGGTTCCGTTGAGTCCTCTGTATTCCATCCCCGTTGGTAGGTCTAGCGGAACCAAAGTTGCGTAGTAAGTCTGCTATGTCTTGGCTTGTTATAGCAATGATCCTTATACATAGATGAAGAGTCTTTTATGCTATATATGATAGTGTAGAGTTGGAGTAGATGAATGACTTAGTAGATTAGAACCTACATAGGATTTCTATTTCTTGAACTAATCGAGATGTCAACCTACCTTTGTGAGTAGTCTATATCTAATCTCATCGATTTATACCACGAGCTTATTACTTTATATTCTATTATTTATCATGGTTTACCCCTCTGCCAAAGTATGTGTGTGCAATCAATCACTCATAAGTAGTCGTGTTTAGCAAGTTCATCTCATTGTTTAAGTCCGTAGTTCTTTCCTTTGAGCTAAATATAAATAACGATACCCGGAATACTTCCGGTAAAATGCTACAATGGTGTACTATCTGTTCGCTTGCGGATCCCATATTTTTCTTGATTAGAGGAGCAGTTTCTATACCAACACTTCTGGCGCCATGTTAGGGATGACAACTTAGCGTGAGTGGTGTTAGAAGTGTCAACACTTCCCCTCCCCTAGCGGCCGGGATGTTGGCGAGCGGTTGCGCCGCTATCCGCGCGCTCCTAAGAGGAAGCCTGGACGAGGGGTCGTAGACCTTGGTCTACAGCAGAGGTGTTGTGGGCGCCTACAGCAGGGGTGTGGCGGCCTTCTTCCACACCCACCGGGCGAACCTCTTGATGCGCCGTGAGCGATGAAGAATGGAGCGCGTCGGCCACATCATTGTCGCCGTCGCACGGCGCGTCCCATTCCATCATGGCGGTAGGGGTGGGGGTGAGAAACTGGTCCTCGGTCGCGCCCTCGACGCGGCCGGCGGCGGAAGGCGAGAATCGCGGCGGCTAGGTTGCCAGCTCCGGGGCAGCCCCATCAATGGAAACTTAAAATATACACCGTGCTTTACTACTGTTTTGTTTTGGCCTGATCTTATATACGAGGAATTAAGTCAAGATTCTGACAACAACCGTGTGATGAGTGGTGTCGGTGACAGAAGGAAGTTCATCTCGCGACGAAACCATTCATTCATGACCGTCCCGACCCTTATGTGTGGTGTGTGTCATGTCAAACTAAAGCTTCCATCTAAAGTAAAAACACGTGATCCATGAACTTGAAAGCATCATCTCGTCGCAGCTTGCTTGTTATTATTCTAGCACCTTGTTATTCGCAGCCGACTACTTTTTTGTCTTTGAAAATGGAAGATTTTATTGCATCTCAAAACAGTACATCGAGTTGATACACAGCTTCGGGATGAAATGCTCCCAGCCTCTGCCTAAAGGATAGACACACAACTAAATGAAATAAAGAAAAACCAAGCAAACTCTAGTGACATTCAATCCTAAGACCCCGCTTTCCAGTTTCTTGGTTCTGCTTAATTCTAATCTCTGTGGCCAACTAGTTCACCTAGAAAGTACACCACTCGAAGTTGTGCCATTCAAGCCGGCGATTGTTGTAACGTGTGTAGTCCGCCTGTTCGATGCAACTCGTTTCGAACGGGCGGAATGTAAAATAACTTTCTAACTTCTCTTAATACGACACGTGCAGCGCACATTTTCGAAAAAGCATTCAATCCTAAGATTAGATCGCCACCATATGCCCGGATAAATATATCCTTCCCCACTTTCTTCAAAGTCACGATGCCACCACAATTGTATCCTGGAGCTCCAACTTCGAAGGATAGCCCACGAAAGGAGTCTGTGGGAGATTGTATATATAACTATAAAGGAGAATTAAGTTTTTCTTTTCAAAAACCAAGTCATTTGTATGTAACCAGATATGGCTCTCAAATGTTTTGTGACTCCATTTAACCAACTACCAAACATATGTGTCATACTTTGAGGTTTTCTTAGGTTGAAAGCAATTTGAGGAAAACTCCAAATAAACCGTGTGAAACGGCAATCGAAGAACAAGTGCTGAATTGTCTCCTCTTCGTGACAAAAGCGACAAGTGCTTCCATGCCAATTACGCTTAATTAAGTTATTCTTTGTTAACACTACCCCCTCCCAAGATATACCACATAAAAATCTTTATATATGTATACCAACTAATGCTATTGGCTATTAATTATGTATATAGGATCGGGTTTCCTTTAGCTTTTCTCCAGCACACCGTGTGTACTTGGCTTCGCACCTTAACTAGAGGCAGCATCATCAGGTGCGGCTGTCACTAACAGTGCAAGAGCAGCTCCAAGAGGCTTTCTACTGTATGTCCATACTAGCTGTAATTCTGGTAAAAAAAATTCCCTGCAAAATTTTCTTTAATTGGTTATCATTTTTCTTGCGAATATCTTTAATTGGTTATCTAATATATATAACCATCTTCTACTCTAGAAATTCTTGCTATAGCCAAAGATAAAGAGCGGTGACGATGGCTCTCTAGAGTAGTATGCACAAGATATAAAAAAAGGTTTTTGAAGAATGGAAAGATATATATAGAAAGTGGTTTTTATACAGATAACTCTACAAATGGTGATTTAGAGAGTGGGTTTTAGAAAAACTCTTGGAAAATTCTCTAACAATTAGATACTCTCTGGATCATGGAATTGAAACAAGGTAGTTGTCGTCTTCTAAAAGGCTTAATGTTTAGCTTTGACAGATTAATAAGAGGTTGCCGAGCAAGCTAGGCAGCTCGCAGGAAGTGTGTGGCTTCCTTTTCCTTTCCTCTCTCGTCTACCTAGGGGACCAGGGGAAGCAACGCAAACGCAAGCAGCTAGCAGCAGTCCAATCGATACATGGATAGATAGACGATATAGATGGATGATGATGCACTGGTGATCGCTACTATGCCTCGCGCCAATGCAATTCACTGAGGATGATATATATAATAGGTCACTACACTACACGCCTTTCTTTACCTTTGAAGCAATCATCTCCATCTCGCTTTTCAATGATGCACAACATATCAAACTGCAGGTACGGTGGTGTTCAGCAGTGATTTAAAGCAGGACATATATATCATGGTGGTGGATCCATCAGTAGCATGAATGTCCACACACATGAACATGAACATGGATCCTATATGCACGCATGTCTGTGCCTGTAACCAGAACAACTGTGTTTGTGCCACCTTGGGTTACATAGCAAATTGCCATTTTAAGCTCTCTGTTAGTTGGACTGTCATCGGACAAAAATAGTTCCCCGGCTTTATTCATATAAGAGAAAATAGTTCATTTTCCTTCACATGCATATTGCAGGATGATTGTGATGCCTACTGACACCCACTCTTGTGGGGTTAATCACACTACATGTGACCTTCAGGAAGTCATTCCCAGCCCCCTTGCGCATCTCCAGGGTTCTCGGATTTTTTCGCAAAGGTACGCTACTCTTGGTCGTCTTTCGGACAGATCACTGAAGGGGAGTCGCTTGGAATTAAGTGGTCATAAATATGGGAAATAATCAAATGTCTATACATATTGGAGATGGATGGTTGTGAAGGACACAACTAGGGTATTAGTCTTTCATTTCTGTGGTTGTGAGTTTTGGTTACGGTTAGAGAGAGAGAGAGAGAGAGAGGGGGGAAGGAGAAGCTCTTTGATTTAAGCTATTTGCCATCTAATAAAGTTTTGGTTTGCTATTGACATTTAGATTTGATCAAAGATTCGATTTCTTACTCCAATATCTCTATCTCCCTCGATCTTTTGTCCTCATGCCTTGCTATGATTTGGGTAGGATTTTTGGGGTAAACTGGTGCTATTACATGGGTGAAGAATCCAATGAAGTTTTTTCCCACCATATCATTACTCGAGCTAAAAAAATTAGATTTGTGTCGAATTCCTCCTTCTCTTAGGTTTTCCCAAATTCCATGAAATTGACGAAGAAATATAAATCTCCTTAGCAGTATCTATCAACAACAACTATTTAGAGATTAGTGTATGTGCAAAATTTCATGGTTTTTGTAGTTCGTTTTATTGAGTTTTGGGTTTCCCTTCTTGTTTCAAAGCCTGTTTTAATTTCTAGGCAATCAAAAACTTTCGGACCTAACTTCTGGACTTAGCCATACTTTCACACACTTGAGAACTTCCTCAACATTTGTCCATAATTTCCGGATTTGAACCAAACTTTCGAGCCTTTGTCCAGTACTTTCAAACTTTGAACCTTAATTGTTGTTTCTTACTCGTCCTTGCTTTTGCTTTCTCTTTGAACTTTCCTAGTATTATTTTCAACCGTTAAGGCTAAATAGTTGTGTTATGGCCATATAATTGCTAGATAGAGCTACTTTTGGGGAAAATTGGGAATATATGCCAAAAAAAATCTTCATTCATTTGAGACTTTTTTCTCATTCACCCTCCTTTGGTTGTCTATCTGCTCCTTGTTCTATGCATGGAAGAAAAGAACATAGTCTCAAGATTTGGCAAGAAACGAGGCCAAACCCAACCAAAATAAAGAAAAATACCAACATCAGGTGGTGTTGTTTGTTGCATTATGGATTGAGCCTATGAGCTCATGAACTCAACACGATGGAGCCTTTGGTCTACTAGACTAGGTTCATAATGGGAGGAATGAAGCATTAGTGCATTACAAACAACCGGTATTCTAGGTGCAGAACTCATGTAGAACATACAAGAAAAAATAGTAAAACCATCAATAATGTCATTCCTAGAATTAAGATAGCAGGTGGAAAGCTTGTATTACATGTATAAATAGAAATTAAACAAGGATAGACATGAAAAACTAAAGGCAAAAATTGCATTGGAATTGCCATGTACTTATCACATACATACGGTCCTAACTCCATTTCAAATTATAGGTCATTTTGGTTTCCTTGGTAAATAAATTTTGTTATGCACCTAGAATACAATATATATATCTAGATAAAAGAAACCAAAATGACTTACAATATGTAACAAATGGACTATATACTATGTCTACCCCAAAAAAAAACAAATGTTGTTCCAAATCAAACTATCTTGAGTTTACTAGTTTTACAAAAGACTACATATTAATATTTCTATTGTCAAATAAGTGTTATCTGAACATTTTTTTTAATAGTAAGTATGTATATCTATTTTAGTACCAAGTTTTTAAAATACTATATATATATTACTATTCCTATTATCAAATAAGTATTATTAGAACATATTTTAATAGTATAGTATTTGATCCTAAATATTTATATTCTCTATAAGTTGGTCAAAGTTAAAAGATTTTGACTCAGAACAAAACTAATTAAACACTATGTTTTTGGAGACACATGTAGTATTTAAGTCAGCTGGATCGTTTCTGCTAATAAGTCGGCTGGTGCTATTTGTTACGAGAAAAAAAAGCATTATACCATGGCTGATAAATTCAAACGAACAAGCCTATGAACCTATAATTGGGAAGTGGAGGCAGAGGGCATTAGTACTGTTGCCTTGGAGGTTTTAGCACAATTCCATTTGTTACGCGAAGTCGTTTGTTGGAATCTTCTGCAGGACATATTCTTGGACAGAAATATAAAATAAAATATATGTATGTATCTGCATGTTTGCTGCATGCATGCACGTTGTTGAAAAGAACTAGTCTCCGAGTACTTCCACATGAGAGAGAGATGCTGTAGGGTATTAGTAGTGATGTAGGGGCAATTATGAAATTAGGACTGTGCCAATGAAGCTTCTTGCTCACGCTAACCGCTCTATGCCTTTTTCTGAGCACGGTACTTTTTTGACTGTGCGTGGGGCAACCAGGCAAGGGGCATCCTGACCGTACAATTATCATCAAATTTAAAACCCAGTAAAAAGTAATTTTCATCTGCCATATTTGTTTAAGTGTAGAAGAAATGAAATATAAAACTACAAATTTATTAGTGGACAAATATATTGATAATAAGGAATAGAACATGCTAGAGATAAAAATTCTAGTCCTTTCATTTTGTCAAGTATATAAATTGTAGTTTAAATAACCCATGAGTTCAATGGTTCAATTAAAATTTTGAAATGGAAAGGAATGGATCTAGCCATAGGGACCGTGACATTAGAGAAATCATGAGGAAAACGAGGATTGGAACACTTACGTGTTGGATTACGTACTTGTTTTGCTCTTGGTATGGCACGGGCGCGCCACATCTCTGTGTCTCTCATGTATTCCCAGACCAGGCGACCGCAATTAACACGCACTTGCTCGTCGTCTCACCAGGCATTAGTTGAACTGGCAGCCAGGTCAGGCCTCCAAGCACCATGTTTAGATTGGACTATCACTACTAAAGGTCCAGTCACGCTGCTGCTAAGGTTGGCTAGAACTTAAGTGGGAGTGACTAAGGAGGGAGTGCAAGAGCCGAGTATAAGACTGTAAGAGGGGAGCTAGTGGGTAGTGGATGATTTTTGGACACGAGGTATATCTACTCGTGCGACCTCTATTGATCCTTCTACCAACGGCAACGCCCCGTCCCCCCAATTCATCACCTGAGTGTTAGCCCTCTAGGACTGAAGAGAATTGGAATCTAGGAGGTGTGCCATTAGCATGGTATTTTGCTATATTTGTCGTCATTTGATGCTTTTAGCCCAAATCAGCTACTTATATTTTGCAACTAGTGAACTGACATGTGGTTAAGGCTAGGACTCATAGTAGGAGAATTTACTTTGGGCGGCTTAACCATACTTTAGACGACCACGGGAAGTTAGGGTTTAGGGGCGCCGCCGCCGCCACCACCGCCTGCGGCCCCCGTTCCCTTGCCTCCGGCCTCGCTGCCGGCGGTGACGCGGAGCGGGGGTCCGCCCCGATTTCCAGTTTTTCTTGTTTTCATAGGGTCTTAATCGAGTCCTAGGTCTCGGGTTTGCTCGCCGTCGATATTCGGCGGCGGAGCTAGGATTTGGTCGGAGGAGCGTGGCTCCTTTGCGACTTGGTCTTCTGGCGACGGCGCGTGCGGAAGCGGTGGCGGCACGGCGGAATAATTTCTCCCGGTCTCTTCCGTTCTCCGATGGCGATCTACTCCGACGTCAACGAGAGGCTGGGGAGAACTCTCTTGGAGTCGAGGGCCGGCGCATCGTTGTCTTCGTCAGGTGATGATGCTGTTGATCCTGTTAATCTCGAGGAACATGTTTGGTGAAAACCTGAGCACTGCTTGGGTTGCCGGTGATGGAATCGAAGGATGCGTCGTGGGTACAAGAGTTGGCCGATGCGCCTAGGAGGCAACGTCGGTTGATTCGCCCAGAAGTAAGTCCTCCTCTGCGGCCTCCACCCTGTGGAGTTTGGCTCTAGTGCCTGGCGACGATTGGTACGCGGCTTCGATGGCGGTGACGGATGGATCTCTGAAGGCTTCAAGGAAGATGAACAGTAGTTATAAACTTCTATGTAATTTTCCTTTTGTTTGGAGTCCAGTCTGTAAAAGGGCCGGTGTAAGGCACTAAGATGAATACATGTTTCTTCTTTTAAAAAAAAAGGCTAGGACTCATAGTTAGCTCGGTTATTTCACCCTCTGTTTTTGCTTAGATATATAGATAGATTATATATTATGGGTAAAAAATAGATGGCTTACCATTAGCGTCATGCATCAAACAGGAGACCATACATACTATACATGGCTCATCACATCACAATTAGCTGGGTTGGTTATGTATAGCTAATTAACAAGAGACCGATGGATGCATGTACACGCACATAGATGAGGGAGGCTGGCGGGGTCGGTGACGAGCACCACGGAAAAGAGGAAAAAAAGCAGGATGAGCAGCACAAAAATAAGGCTATACGAGACAGAAGAGCACAGGCCCACTTTTCCATGCTTTTTCTCTATCTCGTTCTCTCGCTGTGAGCCCGGTGGGCTCCACCTGAGCCTGAGCCCCCGCTATACTCGGCCCTTGCTCACTCATCATCACTCACTGATATCATCCCTGTCTCTGTCTCAGCTTCCCTTTCTCTTTTCTCTCTCTCTCCCAGCTCGCCGTCTCCTCCTTCGCCTTCGCTTCGCTAGCTGATCGATTCCCATCGCCATCGGCCTCAGCCTCAGCAGCTCCCCGGCCGCCCCGACCTCCACTATCTCCCCCGTCCCAGTCCCAGGCTCCCAGCACCATCCACCATCCATCCGCTGCAAGGGAAGCCCACACGCATCGAGCTGCTGAGAGAGAGGGAGGCAAACCCTAGCTAGCACGCACAAGCACCGATCCATCCATCGAGCATAGCATAGCATCTATCTCCGCCTCACCGTACCCACCACTACCACCATGATCTTCCCCCCTGCCTTCCTGGATTCCTCGAGCTGGAACGATAACCAGGTAATCCGGCCTCGATCCCCGGCCGGCCGTTTTCAGTTCTCTATCGCGATTTTTGCATCTTCGGTGTTCGGTCTTCTCCTTTTCTTTCGTTCTTTCTCTTGCTTTCTTTCCCCAAAGATTTTATTCACTGTCTTTTGAACAAGTTAGTAGCACGGAATAATCAAAAGGCGGATCGAGAAAGTTGCAGGGTTGCAGCAGCATGAGCATCCTGCGCGATATATATTTATATATGTCTATTTGCAACTGACTAATACTAGCTAGCTGCTCAAAAGAAGAGAATAATCTACCTAGGGCTTGCTAAATATTCTGATCCAAGATTACACCATACATATATTACTATATATCATGCTACCTAGTTTAGCTTCCTCGTATATACTTGGCCGTCGCTTGAATCAAATTCTTTCAGTTTCCTCCTTCCTCGATCGATGGATGCTTTATTCATTTATTCTCATCTTTGGTTCGATTTTGTAGCATCAGCATCAGCAGCAGCAGCAGCAGCAAGCTCACCACCAGCATCACCAGGTCGCGGCCAACGGCGGCGGTGGCGGGGGCGGAGGAGACGCCAATCATGAGCTTCTGCAGCAACCAATCATGGGGGGACCGCTTCCCGATGGAGGAGGTGGTGGCGGGGGACAGGTCGTTGGGGGCCCCGCGAAGCCCATGTCCATGGCGGAGCGCGCGCGCCTCGCTAGGATCCCACTGCCGGAGCCGGGCCTCAAGTGCCCGCGCTGCGACTCCAGCAACACCAAGTTCTGCTACTTCAACAACTACTCCCTCTCCCAGCCGCGCCACTTCTGCCGGGCATGCCGCCGCTACTGGACGCGCGGCGGCGCGCTCCGCAACGTGCCGGTCGGCGGCGGGTACCGCCGCCACGCGAAGCGCGCCAAGCCCAAACAGCAGCAGCAAGCTGCCGCCGGCGGAGCCGCCTCTACTGGGGCCGCCACCGCCGCGCTGCAGGCTCCCGCTGGGTCCACTGCGTCGTCGGCCGCCGCCTGCACCGCGACGGCCACCAACGCGCTCCCTGGTGGCATGCTTGGCGGCGGCGGGCTGTCCATGCTGCCGCCGCTGCTCCGCCTCGCCGACTTCGACGCCATGAGCCTCGGCTCCACCTTCTCCGGGTTATCGTCGATGGGGAAGCCCGGCTCCATTGACGCCTACTCGCACTCGGTCGGTGGCGGAGGCGCACCGGCCGGGCTGGAGCAGTGGAGGGTGCAGCAGATGCAGAGCTTCCCGTTCTTGCATGCGATGGACCAGGGCCCTCTCGGGCCACCCCTTGCCATGGCAATGGCAGGGCCAGGGATGTTCCAGCTAGGTCTAGACACCAGTGATAATGGTCATGGCCGTGGCGGTGGCAACGGCGGCGGAGGAGACGGGTCGTCTGCCGGAGAGCCGCTCCATGTGATGCAAGCAGCCACCAAGAGGGAGAGCTACCCGGCACCGAGAGGCATGTATGGCGATCACCACCACCACCTCGCTGCTGCTGGCGGCTACACTTCGTATTCCACCAATGCCGCTACAGGTAACCATCTCTTGTAATGGCCGATCGATCGAGAGCTCATCAGCAATTCTCAGGTCCAGCTAGCAAATATGTGCTGCGGCGCGCGATCGTATCTGCCGGTCGATCGATCTTTGTTCGTCTCCTACAACTAGCTAGAGATAGAGTGTGTGATCGATGGTATTGTGGTGATCATATAGAAAATGTTAGTAGCATGCATTTGCAAATGTTTGCTTCAACACAAGAAGAACTGGAGAGGGAGAGGCTCGGTTTGGATACGGACGAGCCCTGTGTTGGATCATGCACAAATATTATTATCTTCAGCTGCTACTTCTTAGCTGCTTGCATGGTCATTTGTTTTATGTTTCTTCTCTTGTTGTTCCTTTTTTTTTATCTGATCCCTTTTATTAGGTTTCACTACTACTGTCGATCATTTGGGATGAAGTAATGTGTACCGCTGTTCATCATTTTGTTCATGAAAACACCTATCATGTGTCAATTATCTCTGCCCCCTTTTAATCTTATATTTATATACAGTTCTCTCTCCAATCTCCATACATGCATGAACAGCCCAGTGTTTATTTGACTGTGAATGGGAGTTTTGCATGATATATTGGTGAATTTGAGCAATGGTGCAACTGTATTGCGGTTAAATAACCAAGTTGCATGCATGTGTTCATTAATCTGACCATCATATATATGGTATATTTGTATCATAGGAGAAATAAATACTGAAGAAATGAAGCGCATAGAATCATTAATTAATTCCATGCATACATATAAGCTGTTAGTATGTACAGAGTATATAATAGATGTTTCCCGAGCATGCAATACTAGTAGATAAATAAATCTATTAATATTTGTAGGCTATATATATAGCTATACCCATATATAGTTAATTTATAGCGCGCGGCATATGCATAGCGTTGTGTAGTTATTCTAGTGGTTATTCGTGCAGAAAAAGGGGCGTAGTCAAAGAGCGAGCTGAGGCCCATTCAAAAGTGTGTGTCTTTTGCTTGTTTTTTACCTTTTACTTTACCATCTTTTTACAGTGATAGAACGTACTAAAGCAAGCGTGATGAAATCCAAGGTCTTTTGTGTTCCATGAAGACCATCTTTGAGCTCTCCGCAGTCTGCACTGCACATATCTAGGTGGAGAGAGAGAGCGCGCGCTATAGTGAATAAATATGTACTCCCTCCATTCTAAATTATAGGTCACTTTGACTTATTTATTACATCCATTTTGCTATGTATCAAGATATTATATTATGTCTAGATACATAGCAAAATGCATGCACTAAAAAAGTCAAAGTGAATACAATTTGAAACGGAGAAAGTATATATATTTTCATACTATGACTATATATAGATATATAGTAGCAGATGATCTTACTTATTTGCAAACTACAAGCACATAAATATGTACACAAAGTGCAAACAATAAATTTATGCATATGATATATAGGTGTATAATAAGCTAGTATATATAGACATGCACACATCTCATAATAAGTAGCTATAGTTTCATGTACTAGTACTACTCTAATCACCATGCATATACAGTGTCATACACACACTACTGCTGGTAAGAACAAGATTTTCGATATAATAATACCTTATTATAGTTTATACATGTAAGGACAAGATAGATGCTCATGATGCATGGCACTGCTGGCATAGAATAAAGGAAAAGGAGGGGGTCCTGAAAAAGAAAGAGAATTGTTCATGAGTTTGTGATGGATCTGCTAGCAGGTATATGATATGATATATGACACGTAAGCCACACAGCTATAGGTAGGCCACGCATATATCGAAGTGCTGATGATCTTAGAATGATTCGATGACATATATTCTATATATGGAAGAGGGCGCGAGGAGGACGAGGAGGATGACGACGGCCGGTGAAATGGCTAGGTCGGTAGCGTATACATGTGTCCTAATCAGAATGCATGCAGAGTCTTCGGTCAGATAATATGAGATTATCTTACTGATGAAAAATCGAGAGAATATATATATATATATAGTTACATGCGTAGAGGTTTGAGATGGAACGACGACACTGAGAAAGAGAGAGCAGTAGCATGAGGACTGGATTATGCTTAGAACGAAGCAATATATGCAGAGTTCAACGGTGTTCCCGAAAGCACGAGGCCGGCCGGCCGGCAGAAGTGCAGGTATACGTACAGGAAAGCGAAAGGAAGCGAGGCAGCAAAGCAAGCACCGTACGATATGTAGAGAGGGAGATGCATGATGAGAGAGAATGAGAAGGGTCATGGACTCATGGTCGTCGTCGTCGTCGTCTGGCGGGAGGGGAAGACTGGGAGTAGTATAGCTAGAAGGGAGATAGCTGCATGGTGGATCGGTAATGGCGCCAGAGCCGGGCCTCCTGCTGGTGGCCCTCGCGGGCGCGCGTACGTGCTGGAATTGGAATTGGAATCGTGGCGTCGGAAGCGAATGGTCCAAGATCTTGAATTCTTGATCTTGATATGCGCATGTTAGCTGATGGAGGGAATCAGATTCTCTCTGCTTTGCGCTGCTTGCCTTTGGGGGTCGCCTTTGCTTTGGGGCTGCTTTCTCGAAGGCCTAGGGAGCCCTACTAACCCACCCGGCCGGCCGGCCGGCCTCCGATCATCTCTCTCCTCCTCCTCCCAGGAGAGGATGGAGGAGCAATCCAGCATGCAGTCCTCCCTCCTGTTCTCCCCTTTGGGAGAATAAAGCCACCATGCACATGCACTCATGCTCCCATAATCCTCCTATCTCATGCATATGCATGCATCAACACAACAGACATTCATCTCCTATCCTACATAGTATACTAGTCCTGTCCACAGTCCACACACGCAGTAGTGTGGTGACTATACTGAGAAATATCTAGACAGACATATAGTGGTCTAGTTGCACCAATTGCATGTACAGTTTTGTTTTCTTTTTCTTCTTTTTGGATTCCTGATATATATTTGCTTTTGATAGATAGATAGATAGATGAGGAATGGAATTCAATGATTTAACCCATGCGTGTACGTGGGTGCGTGCGTGTAGGACAGTCGACAAGCATAACACACACATATTCTTTAAGGTATCTCAGCTAGCTCGCATCAGATTTCCATCGATCGTCATCGATCATGCTGCAAGGCAGACAACTGATCGATCGACTGCCCTCCACATCGTAACTGCACTAGCAGACTAGCTTACGTGTGTACTGAAATTTCTGAAATGTCGTCTATGTACCTTCTTGGATGGCGTTATATGGTATCGGTTCCTTTGGAATCTAATGTCCCCGTACGTACATATGCTTTCAGCTAGCTGTGTGAGAAGCACATCTCCAATAACTCCAATAGTGGATATAAAGATCCTTACAAAAAAAAATAGTGGATGAAGAATATATAGTAGTTGCAGTGGAAGCTAGATAACGGTGTCGATAACAAGGAATAATACTAGGAGGATTCCCCGCGCGTTGCAACGGGCATTAAAGAGGAATAAAAAGTGAAATGCATCTTGCATGTCAAGATAAATTGTTAGTGGCAAATCATAGTGGATTTCTGAGGTGGATGTATTGCATCAAGAGATATAGATAGTGGGTTTGATAGTGGATGCTGAGGTGGACGCGTTGTATGTCTAGAGAAATAGATAGTAGGATTTGTTTATATAAAAAAAGATAGATATTTGAGTTTGTTTTGGAGGAATAATTTCGAATGATGTCTTGTCTTCAACCTCCTAGGGATATTATTGCTTGATATAATACTCTCTCAATTCCAAATTATAAGTTGTGTTTGTTCTTCTACACATCAGTTTTTGCTCGCACAGCCCCTTATTAGTAGGGTATGTCTCGATAAATAGCAAAAATATGTATGTAGAAAAGCTAAAGCAACTTACAACTTATAAAATGGACAGAGTATTTGTGGACATAGCCATCGATTCCTCACCACCGCTGCACTAAACAAAGTCTCCCCCTTCCCACGAACCCTACACCTTATAAAATGAAGGTCGCAAGGTTCATTTCAAAAGTTATAGGGTGTCTCTTGGCATCTTTTGCTGCATTTCGAGTGTTACCATTTGCCATCGTATTAGGATTGATCAAGGCTAATTATCCAAAATTCGAGCTGAAAATTATAAATCCGAGATGAAAGGAGAAATTAAAGGCAAAAAATGATGTGGGGAATAATTTATACACTTGTTTCAAGATTCTAAAATCTTATGGTGTCCATCTTGCCAACCACCGCCCTTTGCTAGCACCCAAGTTGACGCCAAAAGTCAACGGAGGTCCAATGTGAAAGATTTGATGGCAACGTGACTGCCTATCTTGGCTTGCCACGGTTTCGTGTTAGCATATATATATACTCTTACAAACTTGGCATACAAGGCATCGGTTAGATAGATTGGATAGGCTATCTAACCCTGATCTCTTTCTATCTCAACCGAACCATATCTATCATGATCACACCCACGGTTAAGCCATGTTATCTTGTGTGTCACGTTACAATATTGTTACATGAGTTTAATACAATTCCTAACACCCCCACTCAATCTAAACTTGTCCATTTACAAGATTCAGATTGTGCTTGAATTCTTCAAATTGTCTTCGAGGCAATGCTTTAGTGAACCCATCAGCAACTTGATCTTCTGTAGGTATAAACCTTACCTCCAACTGTTTTCTAGCAATTCTTTCACGCACAAAATGGAAGTCGATCTCTATGTGCTTTGCTCTAGCATGAAACACTGGATTCGCAGCCAAATACGTTGCTCCTAAATTATCACACCAGAGACGAGGTTTTACCTTCAACTTGACACCTAGCTCACCAAGCAATTGCTCAACCCAAATCATCTCGGCTGTTGCATTTGCCATCGATTTATACTCAGCTTCGGTACTTGATCTTGATACAGTAGGCTGTTTCCTTGCACTCCATGAAACAACATTAGAGCCTAGGAAAACTGCAAAGCCTCTGTGGATCTCCGATCATCCTTATCACCTGCCCATCAAGCATCGAAAATGCACTTATAATGAATGGCGACTGTTTCTTGATCAAAAGACCAGTAGCTTCAGTGAACTTCAAGTATCTAATGATCCTTTTTACAGCCGACCAATGAACTGTGGTAGGAGAATGTAAATATTGACATACTCTATTCACAGCAAATGACAAATCGGCCGAGTAAGAGTAATATACTGAAGAGCTCCTACTATACTTCGATACCTGGTACTATCCATCTTACCGAGCAAGTCTCCATCTTGCTGTGACATCTTCTCGGTTGAAGGTAATGGAGTTGGAACCGGTTTGCAGTTTGTCATCTTGACTCGAGCTAAAATATCCTTGGCATATTTTCGTTGAGTGAGAAATAAATCACCATTTGACTTCTTCTCCACTTCGATTCCAAGAAAATAATGCAGATTTCCCAAATCCTTTAGTGCAAAATCTTCCTTAAGTGCCTTCAACAATATACTTACAGCATCCCGAGAAGAGCTGGTCACAATTATATCATCAACATATATCAACATATATATTTCGACATTTTTGTTCCTATAAATAAACAGAGATGTATCCGATTTTGAAGGAACAAAGCCAAGACTAACAAGCTTTGTGCTAAGTCTTGAGTACCAGGCCCGGGGAGCTTGTTTCAAGCCATAAATTGCCTTCTTAAGTTTACAAACAAATGAAGGAAACTTTAAACTTTCAAAACCTGGTGGTTGCCTCATATAAACCTCCTCTTCCAGAACACCATGCAAGAACGCGTTCTGAACATCTAGCTGCCTTAAGCACCAACCTCTTGCTACTGCTAATGACAATACTGTTCTTATAGTAGCAATTTTCACAACTGGACTAAAGGTATCCTCATAGTCAATGCCATACCTTTGTTTAAAACCCTTTGCAACTAACCTTGCTTTATAGCGATCAATCTGACCATCGGCTCTCTTCTTGATTTTATAAACCCATCTACAGTCAATGAGGTTCTTTCCTTTGGGTGGTGGTACAAGAGACCATGTACCATTTCGTTGCAATGCATCATACTCTTCTTTCATTGCAGCAACCCACTTTGACGATTTGAAAGCCTCATCAACTGAACTTGGTTCATTTGTAGCACATATATTAGCATACCGTACTGTGCCATCAGTGTACACTTTAGGCTTTGAGATCCCACTCTGAGAACGGGTCTGAGGCCGAGCAGCAACTTGTATAGGCGCTGCTTGATCATCATGTAATATATCAGGTGTTATATCGGATGTAGCCACACCTGATCCGGAAGCCGGCACAGAGGATCCAGCAGAAGACACCGGCGCCGACGCGTTTGCTGCTCCGCTTGCCGACGAAGTCGACGATCCTGTCCCCCCACGCGTCAAGTCGGGAGTCGGTCCGACAACCTCGGACGCAGGTGGTGGATCAACCCGGATTTCAGCGCCATGATCATCATGGGATCCAGCGCCGTGATCTTCTGTGACCAAGGGATCCGTAACCTGTTCATCTTGAATTTCTTGAATAACCTGTACCTCATCATCAACTTGTTCTTGATCATCGAAATTTGTGAGATATGATTAGTAATATCTGGTGCATGACAATTTACATCCCCATGAACTAGTGGAGCTAGCGAATCAGGTAGCAAGGAGATTTCTTCCCTTAGTCGTGCGCCAGCATTAGAATGCATAGACGCAAAGGGAAACACTTCCTCATCAAAAACTACATCACGAGATATGTAGATGCGACCGGTATTTGGTTCAAGGCATTTAAAACCTTTATGGAGAGAACTATATCCAAGAAATACGCAACGGATGGAGCGAAAGGATAGCTTCCGAGCATTGTATGGTCACAGATTGGGCCAACAAGCACAGCCAAAAACTCTAAGAGAGTCATAGTGAGGTTTCTCTTTTAAAAGATCTCGACTGGAGTTTTATGATCAAGAACTCGAGAGGGCAAAGCATGTTTATGATATATGTGGCCGTGAGAAAAGCTTGATCCTAATTTAAGCGGCATGGATGCTTGAGCTAGTAGAGATAATCCTACCTCAACTATGTGTCTATGCTTACGCTCCGCTCTCCCATTTTGGCTGGTGTGTATGAGGGCATGACACTCGATGAGAAATCCCCAAACGTTGGAAGAAGGAATTGAGTCTCTCATATTCTCCCCCAAAACTGTTTGCATGTGGATAATTTTCTTATCAAATTTTCTTTCCACAAGGTTTTGGAAATCTTTGAAGACATGAAAACTTCAGATTTATGCTTGAGAAGATATATCCGTGTATACCTACTATAATCATCTATGAATGACACATAAAAGGTGTGATTGCCAACAGAGGACGGGGCAGGACCCCACACATCAGAATGGATCAAATCGAGAGGAGCACAACTTTTATTATCCGAGCTTGAATAGGGAAATTGATGACTCTTTGCCTTTTGACAAGAGTCGCACAGACTTCGACATCACTAACGAGATCTAGGAAGCAAATTGTTTCTAATGACTCTTTCGACAACCGGAAAAGATGCATGACCTGATTTGACTATGCCATCTCCAAGTAGATGGTTTATTGACACCACACGCCCGTTTGTGGTGTTGTGCTCCTCGCTCTTGGTACCCTCAAGGGATAGAGGCCTCCCTCACACCCGCCTCGATGAAGAGTTCTCTTCGTGGCCCGATCCTTAATAAGAAAATGATGAGGATGAAATTCAACATAGGTATTATTATCTGAAGTAAGACGATGAATGGAGACAAGGCTTTTATTGGCTTCTGGAACATGAAGAATATTTTTGAGATGCAGATGCTTATTCGAGGTATGTAAAATTGTATGACCGATATTACTAATCTTCATACCGAGCCACTAGCAAGGTGTGGACCCGATCGGTTCCATTGTACTTGTCCCTCATCGTCATCTTCTCCGGTTCAGCGGTGATATGGTCGGTGGCGCCACTTTGTCAACATACCAATTGGTGTCAACACCATAGTTGGTTGTAGCAGCACCGGCTCGACTTGTTGTAGGGGACGAAGTCTTCTTCAAGCGGTGCCGGCAAACATCGGCCTCATGGCCTTTCTTCTGCGGTGCACGACAGATCGGTTTGGAGACCGTCTGCCCCCCCGACTTGGGAGGAGTTGGCGCACCACCATTGCCACGGCCACTTGGACCACGGCCGCCACCACGTCCGCGGCCACGGAATCCTCCACGGCCATGACCAGCAGCGTTTGCCGACGAATTATAGCCGGCGTTGTGGTTCTCCTGAAGCATCTGGAGCCGCATATCGTAGGCCAGGATCTGAGCGTAGAGATCACTCAATGGGATCGGAGTTGTGCAGCCAATGACGGATGAGACCAGCGGGTTGTAGTCGAAGTCGAGCCCCGCTAGTATGAAGGACACCAACTCTTCATCCGGTGCCGGACGCCCGCTGCAGCAAGCTCGTCGCCGATCGCCTTGATCTTGGAGAAGTAGGCAGCCTGCAGTCCGCCCTTCTTGCAGTTCACGAGCTGCATGCGAAGATTGGTGACACGAGCTTGGGACTGCGCTGGGCGTACATATTCTCCGGCGTAGCCCGAGACGGCCGCCGAGGTGGTCTGTTAGCCACCCCACCCAAAAAACCTCCCTTGATAGAGAGTTATTGAGATGAGCGAGAAGTCGTTGGTCTTCCTGAGCCACTTCTCGCATTCCTGGATTGATGGTGGTGACTTTGGACTTGTCATCCTTTACCAATTCCAAGCTTGGCAGCGCGACGGCGGATCCATCGAGGTATCCTTCAAATTGCGCCCACTGATGCTCGGCATGATCCTCGAGCCTTCCATAGCAGAAGTTGTCACAGTCGCCTTCTCTCGAGATAGCAGTCTCGAACGGAGAGTGGTGGATTGATGCGAGTGGGGAAGATGATGCCATGGCGCTAGATTGGTTGTGGAAGGGATGCTCTGATTACTGTTTGAAAGATTTGATGGCAACGTGACTGCCTATCTTGGCTTGCCACGGTTTCGTGCGTTAGCATATATATATACTCTTACAAACTTGGTATACAAGGCATCGGTTAGATAGATTGGATAGGCTATCTAACCCCTGATCTCTTTCTATCTCAACGAACCATATCTATCAAGTGATCACACCCACGGTTAAGCCATGTTATCTTGTGTGTCACGTTACAATGTTGTTACATGAGTTTAATACAATTCCTAACACAATGTTGATGTGACGCCGATGTATATCTTAGCTTAGGTCTAGCTAGCGCCAAGACCTTGTTATGTTCATCTAGCAAAACCTAGGACATTTTCTTCAATTTCATTATTGCTAGCTACTACGGAACAAACAATCACTAAGATCATCTCCAACAACTACTTAAAAAACGTTGCTATTCTTATAACTTTGGCAAAAACACAAAATTTCTTTTTTTCAACAACTCCTCAAACCAACTTGCAATTTATCCGCACTTGCTACATCCACCACCAAGGAAGAATACGGCGGAAAGGGACTTGCTATCCCGGTCACGTGGCCACCGTACGAAGGAGAAGCCTCCCGGCCTTCGGCGGCGCCCGGTGACAGCTCCCGACGCTGCCGGGGGCGGCCTCCTGGCGGGCGCTTCCCGGACGGCTCGGGCCGGAGCCGTAGGGGCGTGGGGACCGGAGCGAGAGGACCTACGCTGAAAGCTCCGGGCTTGTTTTGGTAATTGATGACACTCAAACGTTGCTAATGTTTTGCTCTAAGTGGTGATTAGACACATAGCAATGTGACGTATGGATGATGGAGCATACGATTTCAATGGTGATGAACTTGATGGATGTGAAGTGCCGAGCTCCAACGAAGGCCCATGGAGATCAAGGCGAAGGTATACTTGATAGGGCTTTCCGGTTTGGTGGTCAAGACACTTAGTGAGTGTGACCACATTTAGGATCGATAACCGACTATCAAGAGGGGTTTCCTCGGTTTCATTCGCGATCCTAAGTGCCTCTAGTTGCGACTTTGCATGATGCATGAGAGACTAACTAGAGGGCTAACTCTTGCCGACGTGGTCGTGCTTGTATTACTAACTCCGGTGCTTGAGACGAGGTCTACACTTGATGGAGTTGGTACTCAAGGCAAGAGATTGGACTTGAAGCAAAGACGGCGCAAGATTCTACTCGGAGAATTCTTCATCGAAGGCGTCGGACGCGGGCCGGACGCAGCGACGCGTCCCGGCGTGTGTTGAGCCGACGGCACCGACTTCCGGCGTCGGCGGAGCGGACGCGAGCGGGCCGGACGATCCGCGTGTTGGTCAAGCTCGAGCGTCTTGGCCGGCCGGCGCCGTGAGCGGACGCTGCCGTGGCGCGTCCGGGACGGTCGCCAGACGACCGAAACTTCAGGTTTCTGGCTCGCGGCTAAGGATAGCGGGACGCGTCCGGCGTGACGCGTCGTGACGCAGCGGGCGACGGGCGCAACGCCGATCGACACGTTTGAAGGCAACGGTCGACTCAGGCGGCGAGCGCGACGCCGGGCCCGGCGGGCAGCGGCGACGCATCCGCGCATGTATTTCGGGCGTGCCGTTTGGCAAAAATGCCGCGCGGACGCGTCGATGCCTCCCGGTCATACGCGTCCGGCGTGTTATTTCGACACTCCCGAGGACCAACGGCTCTATTTCGACTTAGGGTCTATAAATAAGAGGTTGGCCGGCCATGGGAGTTTCTCTTGCCCATTTTAACACTCTTGAGCATACTTTGAGCTAGAGACACTCCTCCCCACTCATCTCTTTGGTTCCTTGCCATTCTTGAGAGAGATTTGAGTGAGAACAAGTGATTTGCATTGAGAGTTGCATCTAGAGGCACTTGTTCATCAGAAAGTGAGCTGCGGATTCTTATTACTCTTCGGGTGATTCCCGTCACCGTAGACGGCGTTTGGAGCGCGGGTGGTGGTTGAGCTCGACTTGGTGATTGTTCGAGGCCACACCGGGTTCTTGCTGAGGGTTCTGATCCTTCCCCGCGGGAGTTCGAAAGGATACTCTAGTGGATTGCTTTCGTGGCTTGTGGATCCTTGTCTTGTGGAGATTGCGGCTCCCCATTGGGGGTCGTTAGCACCGAGCCAATTGAGCGGGCAACTCACCAAGCAAGTGCATCGCCACAACGAGGAGTAGCTTGCCGGGGAAGCAAGTGAACCTCGGTAAAAAATCATTGTGTTGATTTGTGATTGCCGAGGCTTAGGCCTCCTTGTGCTTGTGCTTGAGTTTCCTAGGTGATTGGCAACTACACCGGTGATTGGCCATCTTCTACTCTTCGCGGCGGTATAAACTTCCATCACCTTTCTTACTTTACGCAAAGTAGAATTGCTTGTTGTGGTCGACATCGGGAACCACTCTTTGAGTAGTTTAAACTTTCGTGGGTAGAACTATTTGTTGTGG
The DNA here is from genome assembly GCA_018135685.1 of Themeda triandra. Classification (NCBI taxonomy): domain Eukaryota; kingdom Viridiplantae; phylum Streptophyta; class Magnoliopsida; order Poales; family Poaceae; genus Themeda; species Themeda triandra. The sequence continues at coordinate 112,696 of JAENPR010001694.1, forward strand.
TCGGCCGGGAACCACTCATTGTGTAGAGTAAATCCCCGTGGGTAGAATTGTTGGGTTGGTTTCGGTGAACCGACATTGTGTAGCTTGATCACCGTTGTTGTGTGTGAAATTGGTTTGAGTAGCCTTGCTTGGTAGGACGGCTTGCATAGAGTAGTCGAAGCATTAGCTTTGCACATTTGGCTCTTTGCCATTATCTAATTGGGTTGCTCTAGTATTCTGCTAGAAATTTTATTAGGCTATTCACCCCCCCCCTCTAGCCATTGGTGACCTTTCACGTGGTATTCTGAGCTCGCACCGTTTGTTTGAGTTGGATTAACATCCTACGGTGAAGTAATGGCATTGGTTATGCATATCAACAACACCAAGAAGGCACCATCATTTCGAGGTGATGACTATGCAAAATGGAAGCTCAAGATGAAGAGTCATCTCAAGTCAATCAACCTTGAGGTGTGGAAAGTGGTGGAAACAAAGTTTGAGCTTGCTGAGGGTGCCAACACGGCCGAAGAGAAGTTAAGCAACAAGCAAATGACATCGGGGCTGTGTGAGTGCCTTCCATGAGGCACTTGATGATAAAGCTTGAGCTCATCAAGAACCTGAGGTGGCTCATGACATTTGGAAGAAGCTAAGAAGCTTATGAGGGCACCAAAGTGTCAAGACCGCAAGAGCCTACATGTTGCAAGAGAAGTTTGCAAGCTTCTCAATGAAGGCGGATGAGAGTGTGCCGAGATGTTCCATAGCTCCAAGTCATCGTCAATGAGCTCAAGGGACTTGGGGAAGAAATCAAGGACTCTCAATTCTCCACCAAGTTTATGAGATGTCTTCCCAAGAGATTTGACATAAAGAAGACCGTCATGGTGAAGACAACCATGAAGGAGAAGCCAACTCCCAAATCCAAGTCCTTCAAGAGATTATGGCCGATGATGAGTTTAGAGAAGATCATGAGAAGGAAGAGTTGGTGAAGAAGAAGAAGAAGGGAATGAGAAGAAGGATGATGACAAGAAGAGTGTGGCATTCAAGGCCGCATCATCCAAGAGCAAGGGCAGTTAAGAAGGAAGAGTTCAAGTGAAGATGAGCCATGCTCTAGCTCGCTGGCAAGAAGAAGAAGTGAGTGAACAAATGGCACTCCTTGTGAAGATAATGGGGAAGCTCATGAAGAAGGGGTACCGGTCCAAGGGCAAGAGAAGCTCATCCAGTTAGTGACCGTCCCATGAAGTGCTTCCTATGATAAGCAAGGATCATCTCATTGTTATGCCCATATGCAAGCGATGATGAAGATGCCACGAGGAAGGAGAGGAAGAAGCAAGAGAAGAAGAAGGAGGAGAAGACTCCTCCCCATCACAAGAAGGGTGAATCTCATGTGGCAACTTGGGAGAGTGATTCATCTTCCTCAAGAAGACGTTGATGTGATGATGATGATTCCAAGAAAGGAAGAAGAAGAAGGCACGCAAGCATTGCCATTCAAGAGAAGCTTTCATTTGGTGCTCCATCGTCTTGCTTCATGGCCAAGGCCACTAAGGTAAAACCTCCACCCGATAGTGATGATGAGAGTGATGATGATGATGATGACACCACAAAAGAAGAACTATATGGTCATGCTTGAAGATTGCAAAGGTGCTTTCAATGACTCTAGAAAGAATGTATAGGCTCAAGCAAGGATAAACAAAACCTTGAGCAAGAACTTATGGGAGTTGAGGGCTTCTATGAGAGTCTAAAGGTAGACCATGGGCAGCTAGAGATTGCTCACTCTAAGCTTGAAAAAAGCTCATTCTTCTAGTTGAGAAGCAAGAGAAAGTGCAACCACAAGCGGTGAACATAGGAAAGAAAAAATGTCCACATCATGTGATTCACTTGATGACTCATTTGTTGTTGCATCACTTGGCCTCTTCATGCTCTTATGCCTCTACATCATCTAGTAGTGTTGGTCATGCATGTGATTCTACACTAGTAGTTGAGAATGAGTGTCTTAAGAAGGAAGTCAAGGAGCTCAATCCACCTGGCTAAGGCTTATGGTGGCAGGACCGCTTGCTTATGTGCTTGGGTAGCCAAAGAGCTTCTCTCTACAAAGAGGGATTGGGTTATACCCCCAAGAAAGGCAAGGCCGCTTTGCTCCTCACAAGACTAGTTTTGTGAAGAACAATGGTAGCTATTGCAAGAGTTGCAAGCAAGTTGGTCATCTAGAGCATGCATGCAAGAACAAGAACACTAGTGCCTCCTCTTACAAGTTGAGTGCTTCTACATGCTTGTTAAGAGTGAGAGTGGTGTGAGTGGATTCATTGGTACACCATGGATGAGCTCAAAGAAGAAAGCTATTTGGGTGCCAAACACTCTAGTGACTAACCTTCAAGGACCCAAGCAAAATGGGTACCTAAAGCTTGATGTCTTCTTGTAGGTCAATTACAAAGCCGGAGGAGGTATTGGGTGCTTGATAGTGGTGCATCAAATCATATGACCGGTGAAGATAGTATGTTCAAATCACTTGACAAGAATGACAATGGTGGATTCAACTCCATCACATTTGGTGACAATAGCAAGGGCGATGTCATGGGGCTTGGAAAGGTTGCAATTTCCCAATGAGAAGGATCTTCCAATGTGTTGCTAGTTGATACTTTGAACTTCAATCTTTTGTCAATGGCACAATTGTGGATCTTGGCTACAAAATACATATTTGATGACAAGCAAGCTGAGGTGGTGAGCAAGAATCAAGCAAATATCATCTTCAAGGGATTTAGGCATGGAAGCTTGTACTTGGTGGATTTCACGCTAGTGAAGCTCAACTTTCATCATGTTTGATTGGCAAGTCAAGCAAGGGATGGCTATGGCATAGGCGCTGGACATGTTGGTATGAAGCAATTGGTTGCTGGTGAAGCATGATCTAGTGAGAGGCTTGAATGATGTCACATTTGAGAAGGATAGACCTTGTAGTGCATGTCAAGCCGGCAAGCAACATGGGAACTCACATCCCAAGAAGAATGAGATGTCAACTTCAAGAGAGCTGCTGGAGTTGTTGAATGCATATGGGACTTGTTTGGCCCAACTCACTATACATCAATTGGAGGCAAATAAGTATGGATTTGTTATTGCTGGATGACTACACAAGATACTTGGGGTGTTCTTTCTCTATGACAAAGAGTTAAGTCCATGATCTATTCAAGTCATTTGTCAAGAGGGTGCAAATGAGTTTGACACTACCATCAAGAAAGATAAGAAGTGACAATGGGAGTGAATTCAAGAACACAAGAGTTGAAGAGTTATGTGATGAGCTTGGAATTGTACATCAATTCTCACCAACCTACACTCCCAATCCAATGGTGTAGTTGAGAGGAAGAATAGGACCTTGATTGAGATGGCAAGAACTATGCTACTTGAGTACAATGAGTGAGAAGTTTTGGAGTGATGCTATCAACACGGCTTGCTAGTTATAGTAACCGCCTATTTCCATGGGAAGTTAGAGAAGACTCCATAGGTGAAATCTTGAATGGAAGGAAGCCCAACATTGCTTACTCCTCGGTCTTTTGGTTGCAAGTGCTACATACTCAAGAAGGGGCAAAGACTTGGCAAGTTTGACAAGAGATGTGGACGAGGGATTTCTTCTGGCTACTCTACTTCTAGCAAGCTTATAGAGTGTGGAACTGGCTAGTGGGCTAGTTGGAAGAGGTTTATGATGTTGAATTTGATGAAACCCAAGGCTCTCAAGTTGGAAATCAAAATCAAGAAGATGTGGGTGGAGATCAAATTGAACAATGCAATGAGACACATGGACATTGGTGAAATTAGGCCGAAAAAGTGGATGATGGTGATGAGGTGCAAGTGCTAACTCAAGTTGTGATTGATGACTCCAATGAGGCAAGCACAAGTGGTACTCAACATGAAGATCAAGATCAAAGCCAAGCAAGCAATGCAAATGAGCTAATTCTTCAACCTTCAAACATTGCAAGAGATCATCCTCTAGATCATATCAATGGTGACATTCAAAGAGGTGTACAACAAGATCAAGATTGGCTAGCATATGTGAGCACTACTCCTTTGTGTCATTCATTGAGCCAACTAAGATTGATGAGGCATTAAAGGATCCCATTGGATAAATGCCGCATGAGGAATTAAACAACTTCACTAGGGAATGAAGTTTGGGAGCTTGTCGAGAGGCCAAAGAAGCACAATGATTGAACCAAGTGGGTCTTCAAGAACAAAGCAAGATCAAGATGGCTTTGGTGGTGAGGAACAAAGCAAGACTAGTGGCTCAAGGTTACACACAAGTCGAGGGTCTTGACTTTGGAGAAAACATATGCACCGGTGGCAAGATTGGAGGCAATTAGAATCTTGGTTATTATTTATGCTTGTGCTCACAACATCAAGCTCATCAAATGGATGTGAAGAGTGCATTTCTCAATGGGTTCATCAATGAGGAAGTGTATGTTGCACAACCTCCTCAGTTTTGAAGATGACAAGAAGCCCAACCATGTCTACAAGCTCAAGAAGGCATTGTATGGCTTGAAGCAAGCTCCAAGGGCATGGTATGAAAGATTGAGGGACTTTCTCATATCCAAAGGCTTCAAGATGGGAAAAGTTGACACCACTCTCTTCACCAAGAAGATAGAAGATGACTTGTTTGTGTTGCAAATCTATGTGGATGATATCATCTTTTGATCAACAACTTTTCGTGAAGAATTTGCTAAGATGATGTCTAGTGAATTTGAAATGTCAATGCCTGGAGAGTTGAGCTACTTCCTTGGTCTTCAAATCAAGCAAATGAAGAATGGCACCTTTGTAAGTCAAGGCAAGTACATCAAGGACATGATTAAGAAGTTTGGATTGCAAGATGCAAGGCTATTAGCACACCTAAGTGGAACCAATGGTGTTTGACATTGATGATAGTGGCAAGATGATTGAGCAAAAAGCTATATAGATCAATGATTGAAGCCATATATGTGACCGCTCTGGGCGCCGAAATGTCATGTTTAGTGTGTGCATGTGTGCAAGATTTCAAGCTTCTCCAAGAGAGTAGTCACTTGACATAACCAAGGGTGGTGTTGAGATACTTGGAAGGGTACTCAAGATGTTGGTCTTTGGCATCCCAAGGGGTCAAGCTTTGAGTTGATTGGATACTCCGACTCCGACTATGCCGGTTGCAAGATTGATAGGAAGAGCACAAGTGGAACATGCCAAGTGCTAGGAAGATCTCTGTGTCATGGTCTTCAAAGAAGCAAAATAGTGTGGCACTTTCCACCGCCGGGCCGAATATATTAGTGCGGGAATTGTTGTGCACAATTGCTATGGATGAAAGCCACCTTGAAGGACTATGGGATCAAGTTCAAGCATGTGCCTTTGTTTTGTGACAATGAAAGTGCAATCAAGATGACAAACAATCCGGTTCAACATTCAAGAACCAAGCACATTGATGTGAGGCACCACTTCATTAGAGATCATCAACAAAAGGGTGATATTAGCATTGAAAGCATTGGCACCGAAGATCAACTAGCCGACATATTCACCAAGCCTCTTGATGAGAAAAGATATTGCAAGTTGAGGAATGAGTTGAACATACTTAGCTTCTCCAACATGGATTGATGCACCCATATATGACATGCCTCTCCTCCAACATAGCAAGGTAAAGTTGGTTGTTGCATCTCATGCATCCTTTGCTAGTTGTGTAGACATGTATACATGTGCATCTTGCTAGGCTCATTCATTGCAAATCAAATGAATTTGAAGGATATATGGCACCACTATTGTTTCTATGCTTGATTTGATCTAGTGGTGGCATATGACTTGTTTGTGAGCTTGTAAACCTAGTGTTGAATCTTTAGCACTTGCTCATGATGTGTATCTCAACATGGTCAAGATAACCCTTATTCTTATGAGGTGTGAAGAAGCTTGCCCTTGGTTCAAACCGAGATACATTTTCTAGGCATGTGGTTTAGATTTGGCCATAGTTGATTGACTTGTTTCTCTCATCTTATGCACCCTTCTTGGTCATTGATGACAAAGGGGAGAAGAAAGTATACACCTAGGACACTGTGGGGAGAAATAAGTCACAAAGAGCAATGGAAGGATCAATTTTTATGATATGACCCAACCATGAGCACACAAATAGGGAGCAAGCTCATAGACTATTTGTTGCATATTGTGTGTGCATACATGATGATATGGAGCATTGCAAGCTAAATTCAATATTCATGCTTGTTTGGTGTATTGCTAGTATAGAACTTGATTGATGAAATGAAGTACTAGCATGCATAGGTGGTTTCTAGACATAGAGTTTCTCTTGTTCAAGTACCTTGCTTTAATGTGATCTCATGAGGTATTTTGAGTTTTGATGGATGTCTAGATTCCCATGGTGCTAAGGAAGGTTTATTATCGCACTCCGATTGGTATCACGCTTCAAAGGTCAATTCTATAAACCTTAGTACCATTTTGGTTGTGGTAACTCTCACAGTTTCATCTATGCATGTGTTTGAAAATCGACCAAACATTTGATGCACACATGTGGGGAGCTACCACTACCAAAACCAAAATTGAAATGCTTGTCCAATCCAAGATTCATGATCAAAATGTCTTGGGCAAGCAATTCAATTTCATATTGAATTCAATTTCCATATCTTTGTGAGTTTGTCGAGGGTTGTCATCAATTACCAAAAGGGAGATTGAAAGCTCGGTTTGGTTTTGGTAATTAATGACACTCAACGTTGCTAATGCTTTGCTCTAAGTGTGGTTAGACACATAGCAACGTGACGGTGGATGATGGAGCATGGTGATCACGGTGATGAACATGAAGGATGAAGTGCCGAGCTCCAACGAAGGCCCATGGAGATCAAGGCAAGGTATACTTGATGGGTCCGGTTTAGTGGTCAAGACACTTAGCGAGTGTGACCACATTTAGGATCGATAACCGACTATCAAGAGGGGTTTCTCGGTTCATTCGCGGTCCTAAGTGCCTCTAGTTGTGACTTTGCATGATGCATGAGAGACTAACTAGAGGGCTAACTCTTGCCGACGTGGTCGTGCTTGTATTACTAACTCGGTGCTTGAGACGTGGTCTACACTGGATGGAGTTGGCACTCAAGGCAGCAGATTGGACTTGAAATAAAGACGGCGCAAGATCTACGAGAATTCTTCATCGAAGGCGTCAACGCGGGCCGGACGCTGGCCGACGCGTCCGGCGCGTGCCAGCCGACAGCACCGGCTGGCGCCGCGAGCCGGACGCGCTGCCGTGGCCGGACGCGTCCGGCGCGTGTTGGCTGGCCTGCTGCAGCCGGCGCCGCAGCGCTGGATCGCGTCTGGCGCGTCCGGACGGGTCGTGCTGAACGCCGACCAAACTTCCGGTTTCGCTCGCGCTACAGGCGGACGATGTCGGCGGACGCGTGGACGCGGGCGGACGCCAACGTCGCCACGTTTGAGGCACTGCCGACGCGTGCGGCGCGTCTGAAGCAGTCCGGACGCTGGCCCGATGGTCAAGACGCTGTCCGGCGCATGGTCGGCGGCCGTTTGAAAATGCCGCGCCGGGACGCGTCCGATGCCCTCCGGTCATGCGCCATGCGCCTGTTATTTGACACTCCCGAGGACGGCAACGGCTCTATTTCGACTTGGGGTCTATAAATAGAGGTTGGCCGGCCATGGGAGTTCTCTTGCCATTTTAACACTTGAGCATACTTTGAGCTAGAGACACTCTCCCCACTCATCTCTTTGATTCCTTTGCCATTCTTGAGAGATTTGAGTGAGAACAAGTGATTTGCATTGAGAGTTGCATCTAGAGGCACTTGTTCATCGAGTGAGCGGATTCTTGTTACTCTTCGGTGATTCCCGTCACCGTAGACGGTTTGGAGCAGCGGGTGGTGGTTGAGCTCGACTTGGTGATTGTTCGAGGCCACACCGGGTTCTTGTGAGGTTCTTGATCCTTCCCCGCGGAGTTCGCGAAAAGGATACTCTAGTGGATTGCTCGTGGCTTGTGGATCCTTGTCTTGTGGAGATTGCGGCTCCTCATTGGGGGTCTTTGGTACCGAGCCAATTGAGCGGGCAACTCACCAAGCGGGTGCATCGCCACAACGAGGAGGTAGCTTGCCGGGAAGCAAGGAATCGGTAAAAAAATCATTGGTTGAGCCTGTGATTGCCGAGGCTTCACCTCCTTGTGCTTGTGCTTGAGCTTCCTAGGTGATTGGTAACTACACCGGTGATTGGCCATCTTCTACTTTTCGCGCGCATAAAACTTCCATCACCTTCTTACTTTACGCAAAAGAATTGCTTGTTGTGGTCGCCTGAACCACTTTGAGTAGTTTAAATCCTGGGTAGAACTATTTGTTGTGGTCGGTCGGGAACCACTCATTGTGTAGAGTAACCGCGGGTAGAATTGCTTGGTTGGTTTCGTGAACCGACATTGTGTAGCTTGATCACCGTTGTTGTGTGTGAAATTGGTTTGAGTAGCCTTGCTTGGTAGGACGGCTTGCATATAGTCGGCATTAGCTTTGCACATTTGCCGCCTTGCTATCTAATTGGTTGCTCTAGTATTCTTGCTAGAAATTTTATTAGGCTATTCACCCCCTCCCCCCCCTCTAGCCATTGTGACCTTTCACCGTTTGCCGTCTTCGCCGTTTGCGCATGGGAGGAGGTGCCGCTGATGACGCCGGTGAGGCGCTAAAGCGACGAGCGTGGCCGCTAGACGTGGAGAGAAGTTAACGGGGTTCTTCGTTTTGTTAGCGGGGCTCTTCGTTTATTTAGCGAGGCTCTTGTTCACTTAGCGGGGCTCTTCTTCGCTTTTAGCGGGCTCTTCGCTCTGCTTAGCGGGCCTCTTCGTTTCTTAGCGGGCTCTTCGTTCGCTTAGCGGGTTTCGCAAGTGAGTTTTAAGGAGTTGCTGAAGAGAAGTATTTTTTCACTTGTCAAACAAATTATCAAGTTGCTAAAAACTCAAGATTTGGCAAGTGAGTTTTAAGGAGTTGTTAGAGATGCTACGGCTTACGCTTTCTTTGGCTAAAATTTGTTCACTAAAAAAAAACAAATAGCTACAGAGAATTTTAGTTAAGGAATATGGGCTCATGAACCCTACTAGCTAGTTGTGCTGCCCTCCATTAGATTTTTCTATTTTAATTTTGAATTAAAAACAATAATCGGAACCAAGTCCTAGTATGTCACTAGCAATTGGAATATATAAAATAATGGAAGTGTCAAAGGTTGGCGGTTAATTCAAGTTTAGATATAATATAAATAATCATTGTTAACATATATAATTAACTATCATGACTAAATCATTTCTTGTTTAAGAGTAAATTGTAGTTATAATATTCATTATTCTTAACCTCATAGTTCAATTCAAAACAATGGATATGCTTGGAAGTTAATTAGACATTGAGATCCTAAAGTGGCATTGAGGTTGTGGTATGAAGTTTTAGTAGACAGGCGAATGTCGGTAATACTATGAGTCTATGAAGGAAGGAATGAAGGGTAGTAGCTCATCCATTCACATTCACATTCACATTCATCTTGTCTTAGATATATATGATGGTAAGTCCATCCACTCTTGGAAAGGCAAATAAAAGGAAGAAAAAACAGTAGAGTGAAGCCCTCCTACTTGGCTAGGTGAGCTTCCTTGGATAAGTCTTGTGGCATCCCAATAAGAAGACGTATGCAAAGCCTTGTTTAATTTGAGTATCCTGATTTGGGTTGGAGAATAAATACCAACTAGAGTGTACTTGAATACTGTGCAGAAGACGGAAATGTAGCCCTGGCTTTTTTTCTCTTGCTGGTTCGTTTCTAAAAAAAAAATCCCTTGCACATGCTCCAAACGAATGCCGACTCTCCAGTACCTCGAGAGAGAAAATCGAGTCCTAATCCTCTTCTACAGTCCACAGTACTTCTGCCATTATCAGTTGTAATTTGACTACTAGCTTTCACATTTCATTTCTAGAATTCATGCGGGCGGGCGATGGTTGGGGTTTTTTTTTTGACACTAATGGTTGGGGTTGGAACTCGAGAGAGAAAATAGTGTGTCAATTAGCCATGCCGTGAAAACCAAGAGCATGTAGGCTAAATGGTGGGTTGGTCTCTGGGTTTCTAGTAGCTAGTTGTCGTAAAAACCTATTTATTTCGAACCCCGTCTCATGTCAGCTGTTTTAGCTTTTACCATTACCAGAGTAGACAATCCTGCTACTGTACTTTTTTCCTGAGTACAACTTTTTTTTATCCCAACTAACTCCCTTTTTGTTTGGGAGAGAAAAAGAGCGAGAGGTTGAGCACAACAGCTTCTTCTTTCTTCTTTTTTTTTTTTTTTGAGGGAAGGTTGAGCCAACCGGTTTTTGAGACGGGAGGTGGGCTGTAAATAGCGGATAGTTGGAGCCCAATTCGTTAGTGTCATTAGTGCGGATTTAAGGAAAAAGTCTATTTTGGTCTCA